>JARPMJ010006446.1:0-52619 GCA_033366665.1 Phoxinus dragarum
GGTGAATGCCGGTGCGGCCGTGCACATTTGACTTTTACTCGACTTTGCAGCAATTCGGGGATTTGCTTGAATGGTGGGTTCATTATTATTCTTAATGAAAAACGCAACTAGAAAAACACAGCTAATCCTTTGCAGGTTCCCTATTAGTATTGGGTTCAAATCCAAAAAATATTGCCAAATAGCCGCTTTTACATTTCTCTTCGAAACCAATTCTTCCGCCATCGTCTCGTCAGTCAGCTCCTCACTCTCACTCTGCTGCGACTCTCTTTCAGCGCATGCTGCATTGGCCTGTAATTACTTAATTAATTACTGTAATCTAATTACTTTTCCCATTAAAACAAAGTAAAGAGATTACTCTTAATTGTTCCATTTTATTTAATTGGAGTAACTTACTTCTGATGTAATGGAATTAAATAAATACTGTATAGACTGTAGGACAATATAAAAACAATAGTGGATTTAACGTCAACATTTAACTTCTAATTCTAATGTTAAAAATTAGGGCTGTCAAAAGATTAATCGTGATTAATCGCATCCAAAATAAAAGTTAGTGTTTGCATACTATATGTGTGTGTACTGTGTATAATTATTATGTATAAAT
This sequence comes from Phoxinus dragarum, assembly GCA_033366665.1. Lineage (NCBI taxonomy): Eukaryota > Metazoa > Chordata > Actinopteri > Cypriniformes > Leuciscidae > Phoxinus > Phoxinus dragarum. The sequence goes on from JARPMJ010006446.1 coordinate 602, forward strand.
ACACACACATTCATGTATATATTTAAGAAATATTTGCATTTATATACTGTATATATATTTATATAATTTATATTATATTATAAATATTTTATATATAAATATAACAAATTTTTCTTAAATATATACATGATTGTGTGTGTTTTTATATATATAAATAATTATACACAGTACACACACACATATATTATGTAAACACAAACTTTTATTTTGGATGCGATTAATCGCGATTAATCTTTTGACAGCCCTAGTTAAAATGTATATTTTTAATGTAACCTTCTCCCTTTAATAAGTTTGGTCAGTTTAAGAATAATTAAAGATAATTATTTAATTAAAGAATTAAAAGAGCGGTTTCATACCTATCCTTGTATTGTTCAACTGGTCGAGGTTGATGGGTTGAAGTAATGCAATACTTTTTAGAGTAATTCGTACAGTAATCCAACTCCAACATCCCTCTGTTAAAAGATGTAATTAATAACTTTTTAGAGTAACTCACCCAACATTTATTGGAATACATTTCAATAATGCAGAGATATTGTGCAGGTGCAGCCCTAACTTTGAACGCAGTTCTTATTTTCCAGTAAATACCTTTAAAAAAAAAACATTTAATACTCATTTCAGTATTTCTATTAGATGGCATTTTTTATTTCCACCCAATGGTTGATCCACACACACAGGATTGTGGGATATTATACAGTAAGCAACAGAGTACAGCCTACAGAAACTTTTGTTTTACACATTGCATTCGGACATGCTTTATTGTCTTCCTTCCTTCATATTCTGCTTTTGAAGACCGTCTTTTTTGGTTTTATACCACAATGGAGACCCATATGCTCTCTTCTACTGTATTTCTGTACGTTGAAAAGCCAAATTTAGATTCTGTCATACGACTGTTTTCCGTTAGCCCTGCAGGATGGATCTGGAGTCACTCAAGTTCATATTTTTGTGGTGCTGTTTATTTTTAGGTTTGAGTAAAAAAGAAATTGTTGTGTTTGGAGTTGACGAGAGGGAAAAGAGCCTATGGAGCCGGAGACGAGCAAGACAGTGAGAGGATTACAAAACCAGCGTGTGACAAGAATTCAGATGCCCCTTCCTGTACATGTTTTTAAAAGCTTTGTCCACTGGGCATTTTTTACCGCTATTTATAGCAGTAAAGGTCAGAAAACGCAATTTGTTCCCCTTAGCCTGGTATTGTGTCAGATTGTTGTGAAATATGTGTCCTCTGGAAAAAAAAAAGCTGCTTGCGCTTGACTTTGTTGCTTGCATTACTCGCGCCTCCTTCCTCCATTGAGAACGTAGCCCATCTGCTCGGTCAGGCTGAGAATAGCACAGGCAGAGCCCTGAGGGTCACGTCCATCACGGCATTAATCTTGCACACAGCCCAGTGTGCTCGGCGTGCGCCTCCTCTCCCTTCACCTGACAATGAGGTTATTATGAGGTTGCCATGCCCGGAGCACCTTTCTAAACAGTCCCAGAGCTGACACGAGTCAACCGCTGTTTGTGTGGTAAGGCTTTCACAAACAAGACTGGGCACAGCAAGGTTGTTATCAAGGACATGCCTATTATTTAGTGCATGTAAACCGGTGAACTCTTCTCCCTTTGAGGGAATTTGTCCAGATAGTGCCAGAAGTATTAAAAAAAGCCTGAAAGTTTTTAACTTAGTTTCCCTTAGGTTTTTAAAAAAGTATAATACCTGTATGGTCATAAAAGTCTTAATTACTGTTATATCTTAAAAGAGTACCAAAAAAAATTCTGATTTATTGTTTGCAGATGCCTTACATTTGGGGGAAGAGAGACAGGAAATGATTAAGGTACATTTATAATGCAGAATTAAAGGACTCTTGAGTAGAGTATTGAAGAGTAAAATATTTAGTCTAACTACTGCTCAAAAGTTTGGGGTCGGTAAGATTTTTGAAAGAATTCTCTTATGCTCACCATATTTTGACCAAACAACTTTGAGAACCTTGAGAGAAAAAAGCACAACTTCTCTAGTCTTAATAACAACTTGTATTTAACAACTTAACAACTAAGTGTGAGTCTCAGAATAGGTCTCTCTTTTTTTTTTTGCTGCTGAACGCATCCTGTCTTTCTTCCTCTGTAGCTGCTCAGCTTTTGGTATTATTTGGCAGATCAGCTGACTTATGTTGCATCACACGATTTTATCAGCGTGAATTTGCTTTTGATAAATATTTGTTTTACATTTAGTGTGAAGTCCCCTAGTGGTGAATCAAGTTTTTAATGTTGTTTATGTCTATGTGGTGTTTTCATATGATTTTGCACATGGTTTGTCTTAAACCATAAGTCAACACCATTGCTGAGTAATTTTCTCCTTAAAACTGCGCAGTGAACCAAAGACAGTCTCAAATACGCAGTTTGGACGTTTCTGACGCCACAAACTACCTTGTAACCAACCAGGTCAACGTGTGATCGTCAACAAGTGGATTTCTGAGCTGGTTGTGAGTGAGTGGAGGCGGAGCTGATTTGCATATTCATAGAAACGCTAATACTAAATAAGGCAAGGGTTGTAGAACATTGAAGCTGTTTTAAGGCATAAAGACTTTTTTTTTTCAAGGAAAAAACTTTTAAATATGTAATTTTGGGTGATCAAAGATGAGTTTTAAGGGATGACATTATTGATTACAGAGGGACTTTAACTAATGCTTTTTCAATAGAAGTCTATGGGACGAGACCTTCTGGAGGGTTTTTAAAGCAGAAATATGCTGCAAAAATCTTTTCAAAATTATTCTATACAAAAATGTGTTACTTGAGCTATACATAGTCTTTTCAGGACTAGACAGATGATTATACATTACCAATTAGAGGTGTGCGATATATCGTTTAGACGATAATATCCCAATTGTTGTCTGGACGATATGCAAAATTGGGATATCGAATATTTCATAATTTGTACAATCCGACCCCCCAAACATGAAAAGAGCTGAAGGAAGTTAAAGAGAAAACAAATAACACGCACTATAACCTTCTAAACTATGATATGTAGCGATTTTAATACTGTATGGAGTTTGTTTGACTGTATTTTATGTTTTTTTTTTTGTACAAAATCACGATCGTTCCTCAATTGCACAAGAGTAATTGCTGCTACTAATTTGCAATACAACGGAGTTCTTACCTGTGTGTTATGACGTTTCTTAGGTTGAAGCAACAATCCAAAAACGTTAAGAGTAAAGCCGATGAACGATTAATGAAATAGCTGATAGAAAAGGCAACATATGCGTTGTTTGCGGAAAACTGAAGTCTGGAGTTAAAACGTTTTTCTTAAAGGGGTCATGACATGGAAAACCAAATTTGCCTTGATCTTTTAGTATATAAGAGGTCTTTGTGTCATTAAAACGTCCTGCAAGTTTCATAGCTTAAGACGTCCTCCCCATTATAAACGAATCATTTATTTAATCAAGCTCTAAATACAGCTCGTTCTGGATTCGTTTAGGTAAGAAAGTGACGTCACGGTACGAAGTGACGTAGCAGCGTTTGCATACGACCGCCTCCAGGCACAAGACAACTACGCTTTAAGCGCAAGACAACTACGCTCATTTCGTATCATTGTCGCGCCCGCGCGCCGCGCGCCTCACAAGCGTTCAGTCGACGGACAGCGAGCCGAGTGGGTCTGTGTACAGGGAAATTACGATGCCGCAGATGTGCTGTTCCTGGCTGTGGACAAACAACATCTGTGAATACGCTGCGAAAGATCCAGTCGTCAGGGAGAAATGGATGCACTTTATTTTTTGCGGACGTCCCAGTCACTGCAGTGTTAATTGTAAGTGTTTGCTCTATATACATTATAAGGATGACTGTTTTGGAGAAAAAATCCCAATATGATGCTGGCTTTGCTAGAAAACTGTTGCTCAAAGATAAGTCCGTGCCGACTATTCTGGGCTCAAAACGACGTTGCAAACTTAACGTTACTTTTTATCACTGGCTAATATAAACACATTTGTATAAGAGAATCTTGAAAATATGTCGCCTGTCTTGTACGTTAGGCCCTACCTGTGATAGAAAATTAAAAATGTTGCCTTTATCAATGCTGCATCTTCAAAGATGGCCTGTCTGTGCATCAGAGGTGTCAAGTAACGAAGTACAAATACTTCGTTACATTACTTAAGTAGAAATTTTGGGTATCTATACTTTACTTGAGTAATTATTTTTCAGCCGACTTTTTACTTCTACTCCTTACATTTTCACGCAATTATCTGTACTTTCTACTCCTTACATTTTAAAAATAGCCTCGTTACTCCTATTTAATTTCTGCTTGTTTTCATTCCCGCTTGTTTCATTCTGGCTTGTCGTCGTTCAAAAAATGGCCAATTATACAATAGATCTGAGTCCCGCCTCCTGAATACACATCGCTAAACTGATTGGCTTTGTGTTTTCTTTCTAACTTGTGAGAGGCTGTCCGCGGCCCGCGCGGCGCGCTGTACATTTGGGTTTGTGCGAAGCGGCAAAACTCCTCCGAAGGAAACCTACTGGTAGATGCGGTAAGCGAGGGAGAAATTAATCAACAGTTTTGTGCTCAAGAATACGGGGCAAATCGCGTCAAATATTGCTTGGGGACAGCCGTTTTTACAATATTGCCTACTGTATGACAATCGAGGGATAAGTGGCAAACATAATCGTTAGTGTGTGTGTGTGTGCGCGTGCGCGCGCTGTGTGTGTGAGAGAGAGGGAGAGAGAGAGTGTGTGCGTGTGTGTGAGAGAGCGAGTGTGTGTGAGAGGGAGACCTGAGTGTGTGTGTGTGTGTGTGTGAGAGAGAGAGAGAGAGAGAGAGAGAGAGAGTGTGTGTGTGAGAGAGAGAGAGAGTGTGTGTGTGTGTGAGAGAGAGAGAGAGTGTGTGTGTGTGTGTGTGAGAGAGAGAGAGAGAGAGTGTGTGAGAGAGAGAGAGGAGAGAGTGTGGAGAGAGAGAGAGTGTGTGTGTGAGAGAGAGAGAGTGCGTGCGTGTGTGTGTGTGAGAGAGAGAGGAGAGAGAGAGGTGTGTGTGTGTGTGAGAGAGAGAGAGAGAGAGAGAGGTGTGTGAGAGAGGAGAGATGTGTGGAGAGAGAGAAGAGAGAGAGAGAGTGTGTGTGTGAGAGAGAGAGCAGTGCGTGCGTGTGTGTGTGAGAGAGAGAGGAGGAGAGAGAGAGTGTGTGTGTGTGTGTGTGTGTGTGAGAGGAGAGAGGGAGAGAGAGAGTGTGTGTGTGATGTGGGAGAGAGAGTGTGTGTGTGCGGGCAACCATTATAGTGTCAAAATATCCCCACAAAGATGGCAATATCCGAAATCCTTATATGTGGGCTGAAACAGGTATACCTGTTATACAGCTATAGCCTAGTGCCTCACAAGTTTTTTCAACATTTACATTTTAATATATTTAACATTATAGTCATTATGGCCTTAGAATGTTTGAGGAGGTGGGGTGCACTATAGGTATGGAAGTAAAATAATGCCCAATGTTTTTGAAACAAAAAGCCTGTTGAATTGCACTACTTGAAAAAAATATGCATTGCATTAACCCATGGCTTACATTTTAATGCATTGTATTTTAGGACTTGCATTTTTTATTGCCTCAAATTCAACATGGTTGAATATTTAAGCTGTGAATATTTCAATTCAAAACATTTCAAACACATTTTCATTATTAAAAATTCAATAATCCATATTCACCTTTCATATTTCCAATTCCCAAATATTCAAACGGTTTTAGAAATACAACCTTTAATATTCAACAGGGAATTTTCAGTCCATTTTATTTCGCTTTAAAAATTCGCTTCCTCAAATTCAGTGGTTAAAATTCGACAGTAAATTCAACATTGACATCCAGGGACTGCAGGAAAAGCAGTAGATTACCGAGCATAATCTCCACCTGCTGTTATTCGGCCTCACCAGCAGGGGGCGCAAGCGCGTGTTGTTGACGAAGACGAGAGCAACAGTTCATTCATAAAAACCCGTTTATAGAAATGTAAGTGTATTTGTGATTATTACGAGTGCTGTTTTTACAGCTGAGATTATAATGTTATTCTCCCCGATGCTGATGTACAGATCAAATGTTACATTTGAAGTAGACATATATTCTCTTGGTTGTTTAGTTGCCTTAACATTATATCACTGAGGTGCTGCAGTAGCCTACTAGTGTTTCCCTCAATACTTCAGGGTTGCTGGACATATAAAACGCTCAACGTAGCGTGGACTAGTAGATATAAAAGACCAAACCTCGCACTTTAGGCTGTAAGTAGGCCTACTATGTGGTTTACGGGCAGCAGACGGACTCAGAATCATATGAATTTAATGCGCAAAGTTTCACGCAGTTTGTTTGTGGTGTGTGTTTTGCTAATACAATATTAAATCATAAATCAGATGTGTACAGTAACATTACGATGTCCAGCTATCAAAAATATAGTGGCCTAGGTCTACATTGGGTTTCATTTGTCGTTTAATGAGATCTAATATGTTGTCAGTGCCGAGAATTTTCCTATGGGATTTTAACATGAACAGATCCGACTTAAAATATAAATGTACTTTAATGGTCGAGTGGTAGAACTTTAGCCGTGAGGGTCAGAAGTTCTGGGTTCGAATCCGCACTCGTATAGTTTTTTTTCCTCATCAAAACCGATTATGTTTATCAGTGGTTATTTATCAAGCTGGGACACTTTGTGTGCAGTTTGTTTTGTGATTTCACCGGAACGAGAGTCTCCGCAACTGATTGAAGTGCGTCTGAGTGAAGAGTTGTTCGCCACATACTCTATCCGCACTACTGATCGCAGTGGCAATGAGCACTTGATTTCATACACATTTCAGCGCTAGATCGCCTCTTGTTTAACAAACGAACTAAATGAATGCTCTGCTGGTTAACTGGAATTGTTTTATTTCGGCTGTTTGTACATCCGTGCTGCGAGGTGGGGACAATATCTACCCTGCAGAAAGTGGTGGGACATATCCCACCCGCATTATGCATATGGAATGGATACTTGCATAAAGTTGGCTTGACATTGGACTTTCCGCACATTTAGGGACCGTCTCTAAAATTACATTCAACATTACACACGTTTCTAACTTCAATAGCAAACTTCAACTTATCAAAAATATAAAAGGTGTGCATGTGTATCATGCCTGACCTACCCAGTTTTCTGTAAGTCATTCTCTCCCAATGCTATTGAAGTTAGAAGCGTGTGTACCAATGTCGTGTGTAACTTTAGAGACGGTCCCCTAAATGTGCGAATGTCTAATGTCAAGCCAACTTTATGCCATATATCACAGGGAAACTTGGCGTGAAACCTTGCGCGTTAAGTTCATCTTTAGTCTGCTGCCCGTAGCCATATAGTACCTATACAGCCTTCTCAATAAGAGTGCGAGTTTGTTCTTTTATATCACTATTAGTCCATTAAGCTATACGTTAAGCGTTTTATATGTCCAGCAACCCTGAAGTATTGAGGGAAACACTAGTAGGCTACTGCAGCACATCAGTGATATAATGTTAAGGCAACTTAAACAACCAAGAGAAATATATGTCTACTTCAAATGTAACATTTGATCTGTACATCAGCATCGGGGGGAATAACATTTAAATCTCAGCTGTAAAAAACAGCACTCGTAATAATCACAAATACACTTACATTTCTATAAACGGGTTTTTATATGAATGAACTGTTGCTCTCGTCTTCGTCAACAACACGCGCTTGCGCCCCCTGCTGGTGAGGCCGAATAACAGCAGGTGGAGATTATGCTCGGTAATCTACTGCTTTTCCTGCAGTTCCTGGATGTCAATGTTGAATTTACTGTCGAATTTTAACCACTGAATTTGAGGAAGCGAATTTTTAAAGCGAAATAAAATGGACTGAAAATTCCCTGTTGAATATTAAAGGGTTGTATTTCTAAACCGTTTGAATATTTTGGGAATTGAAATATGAAAGGTGAATATGGATTATTGAATTTTTAATAATGAAAACTGGTGTTTGAAATGTTTTTGAATTGAAATATTCACAGCTTAAATATTCAACCATGTTGAATTTGAGGCAATAAAAAAATGCAAGTCCTAAAATACAATGCATTAAAATGCAAGCATGGTTAATGCAATGCATATTTTTTTCAAGTAGTGCAATTCAACAGGCTTTGTGTTTTCAAAAACATTTGGCATTATTTTACTTCCATATATAGGCCCCTTTGGCGCGGTCTAAGGCTTTTGTCCTTAATGGCATTTTTTGCCTTGCATTACTTTTACTTTTATACTTTAAGTAGTTTTGAAACCATGTACTTTTACACTTTTACTTGAGTAAAAAGCTTGAGTTGATACTTCAACTTCTACAGAAGTCATTTTAAACCCTAGTATCTGTACTTCTACTTGAGTAATGAATGTGAATACTTTTGACACCCTCTGCTGTGCATGCATTTTTGTCCGTGGTACACCCTATCATGTCATTGAAATTAGTTAAATAATGTTAAACTGTTAGCAAATTAAGCTATAGGATAATTAGGCAACAATAATCCGTTTTCAAGTGTCTCGGGTTACAATTTTTTTTATTAATTCAAAATAGTTTCACTTTCCATGTGGACACGGGCTGATCCAGTCTTCGTTGTTGTGTGATGGTTCATTTTCCTCTGATTCCGGCTCAAACATAATAAGGTTTTATCATTGCAAGAGCCATCGCTTCGCATGCATCACCCGCTACTAAACATTTGCGCCGAATCCGCAAATGTTGTGGCTGGGGGCGTTAACGTCAGATGCATAGGCACTGACGTTAGCCAATCATAACAGTGGGCGTTAACACTGAACTCTTAAAGGGGGAACACACCCCCAAAACAGACTGTTTGAATCAGAGGATGAGAAACAGGGTGGGTAAAGGTCATAAATCACTACATTTTTAAAAGTTTTTTGTAAAAAAAAACTATAGTAATACTATAATTACACCTAAGGGAACATAATAATAAAATAAAAAAACCCCATGTCATGACCCCTTTAAATGTCCTGTGCCTCAAGTGGCGAGTTTCGTGATTGCATCATTAGAAAATTGCGTTGCATAATGATGAGTCCAAAAGATGGAATACATTTACCCAAGAGATCCACCGTAATAGCCTCCGAACAGGCTTCTTTTAACTTCTAGTAAATGGGTAGTCACATTGTTGTTAGTCTACCAATAGAAGTACTGTTTGCAAATAGGGGTGTAACGTTACACGGATACAAACCGAACGATTCGTTGGACCATTTTTTTCTGCCGACCAAAATCCGCGCTGGCGCGACCACCATAACGTTGCACAACATCAATGGCAAACCTCTGGGCAAACGTAATAAAAGCGGAACGAAACTGCGCTATTATTTTGTGCTTCACGGACACTTTATCAGTTCGGACCATCAATGTCAGTGCAGCGCGAGCCGAATCGTGATGAAGCGACACTGTTATACAGCGCTAAGAGATCCAGAGAAAACATTTTAATTTGCCACTGAAGTAATAACATCACTGCGAGATCTAGTGAGAAGCATTTACATTTCTCTGTTATTAACGGATCAAACGTTGAAACCAGGAGAAACATTTTCCCATGAATGAACTAGTTATTATAGGCTTTAAGTTCACAGATCAGCAACATTCACCATGGATTTAATATAGTAACACTAACTGTAACCATGGAAGTTTGGCAGAAATGGTAAAATGCCTTCAGGTATGCCTAATGTTACATCACACATCTTTTTCCAGCACTTCATAACTCAAATATTATCATATTTAAATGTTATTATTTTTAATGTGATGATGACCAAAACATTATTTGTTCATTCTTCAAAGATGACCCCCATTTATAAAACTAAAAGTTCCAAAAAAAAGTTCCCAAAAAAATGTATTTTAATAAATAGGAAATTTATCTGGCATTTCTTTCTTTTTGCTGTATCGAAAACGTACATCACTGTATTGTATCGAAACAAACCGTGAATTTTGTGAACCGCCTATTTGCAAAGCACAAAGTTAATTTATTACGTACATATATTGTACTGAAAAAGCACTGTTCTTGTATTACAATAAATGTTTAGGACAGTAACTGGGTTCATGTTTAAATCAATAATGTCTCATATCTTTATGTACTAGTAATTCTATACAATGATAGGTCAAATGCAGCAAGTCAAAAGACCAACTGGACCTTCTTTGCCTGTTTGCACACATTTCTTTGAAGGATTGCAAAAATATCGTCTGAATATCGATATCGAGATATTGGAAAAAAAATATTGAGATATTCATTTTTGTCAATATCTCCCACCCCTATTACCAATGTAGTTCCTGTGAATGACTTTTTCTCACTATCTTTCTGTATCATAGCAAAGTTTCTGAGTTTTGCACATACAAAGTTAGTGATTTTATTCTTAGGTTAATGTGTAATTAAATTTTGTTGGCTAAATGTTTGAAACATTTTTGTACTTTATTCTATTATAATGCCTTGCCCAATGGATTTTCATTTAAAGTGCTGAACCGTAAACCCAAATATAGCAGAGGTTGGGAATGGGATCGGAAAACGTTGCAGGCAGGCTTTAAACCAGCATTACCCACATGAGCATCAGTGTGCTCTGCTACAGCTCCAACATACCCATGTTTTCAAAATAGCACTGCTGTATTCTTTCACAGTTTGTCACATAGAGCATAGCCATCTGTGCAGAGTTGATATTCCCTCCTTGTACGTCAGCACCAGTTTGACAGACTCTATAATTGTAGAGAGTGTGAGCAAACTGTAGACTTGAGCTTCGCCACCCAAACGGAAGTTGGCGTTCTTTATTAGTTGTAAAGCACGTGTTTGTTTTTTAAAGAAATTTTGGTCTAACCCACACTATAGAAGTGGGTTTTAACTACCGCTATATACTGCCATTTAAATTAATCATGTGATGCAGTGCACTTATTTTGTACACATGATGGTTTTGCATTGTATTTAAAAAAAATCTAAATTTATTTACAGCTAACCCTTCACTTATCCCTTAACCCACTCTTAAAACTTCCCCATACCACGAGACCTCTCTCTGACCTTACCCATATATCACAAGTCCATAGCAGCAAAAGTGTTTTGCAATATAACATGAACACAGTAAGTACAATACCTCACACTTAATTTATGCAAGTACATAAAGACAATTAATATAAAGTGTGACTGAAACTTTCATGCATATATTACAAGGACAGTCTCTCTCAGACTACCTGGCAATAAGTCTTGTGGTGATTGGGAATCTCACTAACTCTCAATTTCTGGAATTGGCCCTACCAAGGTTGGAACCGGTCTTTGGGTTTCTTGTCCAGATACCATTAAGCTGCCTCTACTTTAACTAGGGTTGGCTTGATACCAACATTTTAACATCAGCACAACGTCAGAACCTTGATATCCATACTAAATTAGTGCCTTGACACAAACATGGTGACATTTAAACATGATTTACAATCCATACTGATCAATAAAGCCCCTTTCACACAGCGCGTTGCTCCCGGGAAATTGCCGTAAAATTGCTAGAGTGCCTTCTGTGTGAACGCAAACACGTCCCTGGATTGGCGGTATCGATGCCGGGATGGGGACCTAGTAACATTGCCGGGATCAGTCCCGGAACGTGCCCTGTGTGAACAAAAGCCAGGACCAATGCCGTAAAAGTGTATTTTGTTGCTCTTAGAAGAAAATTTGTGTTCATCAACATCAACAAAGAAAGAACGAAAAAATCAGAGATCAGGGGGCTCCGCGCTGAAGCTGAGATCGTTCGCCAGCTTTGTGGAACGGTACGCGATGTGTTAGTGTACGACTGAAACTGGAAAAAAATGCTCGAGCGTGATTTCTCGAGATCGAAAGCGCAGATCATTAGCAAACTTAAGACGCTGCGTAACAAAATCCACCAAGTGCACGACTACAATGGAAAGAGTGTTCGTGGAAGATTAGACTGGCCTTTCTACAACACATCCTGACGTCACGTGTCTTTACTGGATGAAAGTAAGAACGCACTCACAGATTCCGGAAAATCACTGGCTGTGTGAATGAACCAAAATCAAACGATCCCGGGACACATTATCTGTGTATTTTCCGGAATCTCTGTGTGAAAGGGGCTTAAGTGAAATTTATAGGGTTATATCAAATCTGTTTTATTTTTCCCAAATAAATTTTTTTGCATTTTTTTTCTAGATATGAGAAAGTCTAATTAATTGAAATAATGACATTTTTATATAATTTTACAATTTATTAAAGGTTAACAAAATTCATAATAGGGCACACATTTTTTTAGGGCCCTATGAAATCACCTTTATTCCCCCCAAAAATGGTGGTGATCAAATGAGGGCATAAAACATTGACAATTTCATGAATCTTTTAAAATGTAAATTAATTTAACAATTGATTGTATTTTGTAAAGGTTTAATTGTATTATCACCACCATCATTATTGCTTTAAGAAGTACATTCTACTGTATGTTTGTTTCAGTTTTAATTTAGTTTCCACTGTGTTCTATTCCTGTTTGCCTGTGTCCCCTTTAGTTTGTTTTCATGGTTTTTGACTGAGTTATGCATTTAACGTTTCACGTTAATTATCCCTGTGTATTTGAACCCTCTGTTCATTCAGTTTCTTTGTCCGGAATCGTCTGAGTTGCGTGATTGTCATGCTGAGTTTCTCTTTCCTGTAATCTAGTGGATGTATTATTTAAGACTGTTTAGTCTGTACTCCTCTTCTTCATGCGCTGTACAAAATCACAATTTCTTTAAGTTAAACCGAACTTTTATTTCAAGAGTTGCCATGAAAACCTTTGTTTATGTGTATATATATACCCATCATCAGCAGGTTACATTTAGAAGGGTGTCTCTTCTTATATATATATGACTAGCACCTGGCGCGTCTGTCATTATGTGGTGTTGATGGTGCTTTTATTAAAACAAACCTTTCACCTGCCTACAACCACCTATTCAGTGCGTCACACGGCCATTTGGCCATTGTTGGAGTTTATGAAAGAGTCGAGTGCAAACAGACGCATATTCCTGTTCTTGGTGGGCTAGAATTTCCACTGAGTCAGAAAAACAAATAACGAACTCCTCTGAAACGGCTCTCGGCACGCTCTTGTGTGTGTCACGTATTCCACGCTTTACTGATCTGACAACACTCTGTGATGTAATTAGTCCGATGCTATTACTCTTGAACGCACGTGTAGCGGAGACTCCGGAGGCTTCAGGTGACAATAGTTGACAGACAGTAACCTCAGATCGAATTTGCTCTTGAATGTGTATGCAGCTCTTCATATCGTTCATTTTCCTTAAACCGTTTACAGTTGTTTGTAGATTCACATGCAGCTTTAGAGTGAGAATCGAGGATCTCTTTGACCTTTCTTGGTAAAGCATCTCTTAGAAATGGCTGAATATACTTTTGAAGGTTATGTACATCGCCATCTTACAGAGTCCTTGATGGAATTCACTGCTTTGTGTTGGGAAATAGTGTTAAGTGTTAGTCAGAGTCTCAATTATAGCAAGAACATCACTTCAAGTTGAAAAAAAAAAGCTTGTTTCCGGACCATGTTAAACGGCCAACTGCAGCTCAACAGGTTTGTGGTACGGAGGGCTGTTTTATTTCACTAAAATTAAATTGTTGGAGCTGTTTTGTTTTTATGTCATAACTTGGTTTCACTTAAATTGAATGCATATGGATTTGGTTTTCCTTCACGTTTGGTAATGAGGCAAATCCTTGGAAATTTGATAGCAGAGTGTAGCAGAACAGGAGACATTGTAATGACAGTGATGTTTGACAAAATCAATGCAGAATGTAAGCAGAGAATGTTTGATACAAGTAAAATAGGACTTGACATGCAACTACAGTTTTTTTTTTTTTCTTTCTTCAAAATAGTCATGAGTTGTGTTCGTTCCTCTGACAAACATGCTTGTGAAGTTTTCTAGAGGAGAATAGAGACCTGTAATTTAACTCGATTTATTTACTCTTTAATTTTTTTTAAAATATAGACTGAATACTAGAATTTAAACAACACAAAACACACAGGTGAAACTCGAAAAGTTAGAATATCGTGCATTTATTTCACGTATTTCATTCATTTCAGTAATTCAACTTAAAAGGTGAAACTAATATATTGTATACTCATTACATGCAAAGTGAGATATTTCAAGCCTTTATTTGTTATCATTTTGATTCTGCTTAGGAAAACCCCAAATTCAAAATTAGAATATTGTGAAAAGGTTTTCATAGCTGTGAGCCATAATCATCTAAATTAATACAAAATAAAGGCTTGAAATATCTCACTTTGCATGTAATGAGTCTATATAATATATTAGTTTCACCTTTTAAGTTGAATTACTGAAATAAATGAACTTTTGCACGATATTCAAATTTTTCGAGTTTAACCTGTATGTGTGTTTTTGTTGTTGTCACACTCACATACAACCAGATATCATTCCTATTTATTTTTTGTTTGTACAGCTAGCAAGTGTTTACATAGTCTCGTAATTTCTATGAAGGGTCCCATCAGCATATAAGGGTTGAGACCGAATGCATGGATCCAATATGCGTTTTCTTTCTCAACTGTTCACTTAAGAAATGACAGCGTTTACGAGCATATTTGCAAAGATGGGCATTTTGACTCATAAGTTTGTGTATTTGACCGTTCAAGCCCAACAGACCTTTTTCACAGCAGCGCCATCTTTGATTCTTAATGGGAATGAAAGCGAGGCTGTGTGTGATGGACGTATCTCTTCTGTGGGTTGCACGGTTATTTAAGGTGGTTTTGGATTGTCCTGCTGATTAAACACTGCAAATTTGCAAGACATTTTAATATAAAAAAAACTCCAGACAACATGAGCTGTGGAAAACATGAGCTTTATACAGATTTGTATACGTGTGTGTGTGTTCTCTATTTATCAGTGTTTTGTTTTATTTATTTATTTTGTCAGTGTCGGGATAAAGAAAAGGAAAAAAAGTGAGAATTTTCTGGTGGTCATCTATTATTTATAAAGTTCAACAACAGAGTGTAGGGGAAACCACTTGGATTCTGCACAGTGAAGTTTTTTTATATATATATATACTTTAGTGAAGTATATATATATATAATATATATTATACACTTATCGTGGGTTTTGTCTTTGCGTAATTCACTTGTGACCATTAAAAGATTCAAGGACAGGATGAGTGTTATAGTTTGGACACATCACTGAAATGCCTCCTGCAGTTATCAGATTTATGACATTAGGAGTGTAAGCCAGTAAAATACGTGACTGGTTTGCTTCGCCAAAATGTCCATCACAAAACATATATATTGTGAAGAATAGCAGGAAGGATCCCCTCTCCAGCCCAGACCACAGAAGGCCAGATGTCGGAGGCTCCGACTGGTTACTGAATGCTGTGTTTTGTCCTCTAAATTATTTGAATCTCTGGGATTAAAGTTTAATGGTCACTTATCTATTTTTAATGACTCGACTTGAAATGGGGCTATCGAATATCCACAGCACTTAAGAAAAGTTTGGTTCAACTACTTTGCTCCAAGCTAATGATTTTGCAGTTTATCAGTGTCCTAATGAAGATCTTTTGCTCTAAATTTGAGAGGACATGCTGTTTTTTTTCCCTTACCGTGTGTGTGAATGGAAAACATCTCTCTCACCTTGACTCTCTCTCCTCATGTTTCATCTCTGCAGAGTTTTCCTTCCGATGAGGGCTGGCCATTTGCCAAATACCTGGGGGCCTGCGGCCGGATGGTGGCGGTGAATTACGTGGGCGAGGAGCTCTGGAGCTTCTACAATGCACCCTGGGAGAAAAGAGTAGATCTGGCCAAGCAGCTGATGGACATCGCCGAGCAGCTGACCAACAATGACTTTGACTTTGCTCTTTACCTCCTAGACGTCAGCTTCGACAACTTTGCAGTCGGGCCCCGTGACGGGAAAGTCATCGTCGTCGATGCAGAAAACGTCATAGTGGCAGACAAAAGATTAATAAAGCAGAGTAAGTAATGACTCCATTCCAGTGTCTCCGTGCTCTTGGTTTGCTTTACGACATTAATAAATTGCACAGGAAACTGTTATCCAGGTTAGACGGTGTGTTTTTTTTATTTTGTCTACTTTCATATGTTCTGACCCACTTTCAGTTTTCCCTCAGATGGGCTCGAGCACCTGTTTTTTGGCCTTCCACGTCAACATAAATGTTTCTCTGACCTTTCAGGCTGAATTATCACAGTCTAGTACCGGTAGATACAAATGTGGACACATTAACTCTGCAATTCGGCACTCAAGTCAAGTTGCGTTTATTTATGTACCACTTTACACAATAGATTGAAAGCAAGCAGCTTTGCAGTATTAAACATGAAAAAAAAACAGAACAGTGACAAGTGTCGTTTTCGATTAGAATTACAACAAACAAATTTCTACTATAAAACGGGTTTCCAGTGTGCCCATTTTTACTCGCATCTAAGCTCGGCGGGACTGAACAGAAGAAATTAATTGAAGACTATTAATCGCACAGTAAGAGCGCAATCCCATAAAAGCGCTGATGGAAGTGGAAAGCTCTGTGGGTGATTTACTGACAATGCCCACATTAAAGAATACGGACGCAGCTGGATCATTTTACATAATGACCAACGCAATCTACCAAGAACAGCGCAAATTATCATCTGGTTTAAACCAGACGTTAAAGGAGTCATGACCTGTAATTTTCACTTTTCCACGAGAATCAATGTATGTTATGATTGCCTAACGATTACACACTGGCCGGGAAGCCGATATTTAAAAGTGAAGCGTTTGTTTACCCCTGGGTTCGTAAACCAGCCCACGTGCACGCGCACTCAAATACGAGATTTTAATTTCTGCCCCGACTTGACGTCAAGACGGGGCCGGATACACCATATATGGACACCGCAGACCTATGCTGCAGGAAGCCCGCCCTGCCCCTGTCCCCCTCATATTCAGTCGCGAAAGATGCAGAAACGTAGTGCACACGTGAGTTGCTCTGTTGTTGACTGCCAGAATCAACATGCAACTTAAATGTGTTTTCTCTCCCAAGAACGGACCAAGCTGTCAGGGACCAGTGGATTAAATTAATTTTTAATGACGCGGTTCCTACAACCCTTCCCACTGGCTTAACGTTAGGTGTCTGTGCTAATCATTTTACGCCGGAATCGTTCACAAATTTGAATGTCTAAAAAACCACGACGTGAAACAAGGCAAAAACACCACATGATAGCAAACGTTTATCTCAATAACCACTGTAAGCTAAAAAAAAGTAGACTACATCTCCGTTAATGTAATCTACATTAAATAAAAGGTAGCCTATAATGTATGTCTCAGTCAAAATGATTGTCTTTACCATTCAGAGACATCTTGATGTAGACGTCCTTCCATCGACTCTACATCTTCCCTTTCCAGCTCAGGTTCAGAGTCCGGCTCGTGCATATACGGTTGAATCCCGTAGGTCGCGGCCAGGTCGGGTTCATTCACAACTTGCGCCATGATGTCATTTTGGAATGATATGCTGAAGTTACCTGCGGTGTCAACTCCCCTCCTTCCTGCCACCAATCAACGCGCCCCTCATTTGCATTATTAAAATGACCGTCCACGACAGCCAAAATATCGCATCAGATCTCGCGAGACAATAATGCCTTCAGAAATAAGGTCAGAGGAGCTCTGTGTTTATTTATTTCCACTTTTCTTTTTTAGAAGGGCCTGAAAGACTTTAATAGAGCGTGCGTATCCAAGGTAATACTAGGTTATGACTCCTTTAAATTATGGTGCAAATACCAGTAAATTGACTAGCGCGAAGTCCGCAAACCTTAGTAAATCGCATTGCGTAATTAATTTAAATACTCTCCTCATAAATGTTGTGTCTGAAAGGGAAACTCATACAAATGCATGTGCAATAAGATCAGCTGCAAAAATAACTTTCAAAGCCTTTTCAGTGCTCATTTTTCACTGCGTGCCTTTAGTAAATCCTCACAGTAGTTTTTTAAACGGCAAAAGAGGGTTGGTGCTGATGCAAGCTGTTAGTAAATCTGGCCCAAAAATGATAAATAATACAAAGGTTATTTAAACTATTGTCCTCTGAGAATTATGGAAAAACTCATTTATGCCCCTGATAGAGCCCATAATTACCGGTAATAGTGCATGGGGTTTAAATTTCAGTTTCACATTTGATTATATTTTGCTATTGAAGCGTTTGTATTGCAACATATGACCGTGGCCCAAAGCTGCACTTTTGATTCTGAACGGTAGCGAGTTGGCATGGATTGGTGCAGTGCTGGTCCCAAGTACTGTACGTGTGCCAGTGTATCTGCCATCCGGAGAGGCCAAACTGGGCTGGCGGATGAACTTGGAGCATGTGTGCCACATAACAATGGCTATTTGCTTCAGCCTGCCAGCATTTATCTGAATGGAGCTCGTGTGTGTGTGTGTGTGTTTGCTCGCAGATGGGTCTTTCTGAAATGTTAGATAACAACCCTTTTTTAATTGAGTTTCTATTCTGAATTGACGTGTGCTTATGATGTCGTATCCCTTCACTGGACCTGTGTGGGCTTCAAGGTTCGAAGTCATTTAGCAAAGGGCACTGGATGGATGTGCTTTTATTATAAAAAAAAAAATTCTATCTGCTGCTGATAATAAAATCTAAGTGCACTAATTCAATTAAAACATGAACCTTTGGAGGATTGCCGTTCATGGCTTCAGAAACGATTTCCATTCACTGGTTCCATCCAAAGGTGGTTTCTGCGGATATACGCTTAGCTTTTTTTTATTGAGAATATTTTAAGTCTTGAAGTGTTGCCAATTTTAGTGGGTTTAAGATGTTTTGAAGATTGTTTAATCTGTTTTGTTCACACAGGGAAAGTCAATGGGGTTCTTTTGTATCCCATAGAAGAAATAAAGTCATACAGGTTTGAAACGACATGTTAGTGAATAAATGATAAACTATCCCTTTAACTTATGACTTTCCATCAGCTCTGGAACAGTGTTTTCTTATTTCACGTTGTTTCTCCATAAACCTCTGCATGTGCTTCTCCGCACACACACATACAGAAAAGCACTGAAGCCAGCGTGCGCTCTGATTGGCTGTGGCACATTAACTCCTCTGGATCTCGTAATTGGCTCCCTCGAGAGTGATTGGCAGCATGGTGACTTCATTTTCTCTAATTAGTTATTGGCACAATATTGAGCTGTGTCAAATGACCAAGACCGCAGATCCCCCACTCTTTAAGGCGCTTTATGACTCAATATAGTTTTGCTGATGAATAGATGTCACAGCGGCCCAGTCTATTTCTGCACCCACCACCTCCTCCTAAAGGATCCTCAGCTTTATTGATTTGTTCAGCATTAAAATGTGTGGCCAGAGAAGAGCCGCACCTGCTGTCAGAAGAATTTCTTATTGGTCGTCTTCCAGTGAAAAGCTGAATCAATTCAGCATCTTTATTCTGCAGATCGCCACTCAATTGTAATGTGTGTCGTGCTTTTTGAAGTTACCTTCAAGAAATAAAGCACTGTGTTATGTTAAAGGGTTTCCTTTGTTGCTGTTGTTGCCTGCTATATAGAATCTAACAGCATCTTGCCTGTTTTTCAAGTTATTTGGACCACCAGCCAATCTTTTTTTTAGGAATTGTTTAAGGCTACAGTTTTAGGTAATGCAGCCTTTCTTAAATGTTATTTAGTTAAGTGTAATTAAATGCCAGTTAACGATTTTAGTAATAGCTACTATAATAATTGCCAAATAATGATAGATTTGTATGCCGTTAAATGGACAAAACGTCGCAAGCGCATGAACAATTACAGCAGCGTGAGCACAGCAACGAAGCTTGCACGTAAAATGTAAACCTGCTGAAATTTCAGAGGACAAAAAAATATGCTTGTGCACACAAATCAACACGTTGCGAGAAGTAGTAACAAAACCGCGAATGCTGACTGGTCCCACACTCGCAGGACTGACCACAAGCTCGAGTTCTGTTCTGCCCATGTGCAAGATTTGTCACTGCGCTCACACTGCTGTAATTCACACTGCTGTGTTCATACACCCACATAAAGAAAACTCTAAGACATGACCTTGCTTGCAAAATTATACTTTACATTGTAAATGGGTACGTTCGCACCGGAGGAACCTTTTCGTAGTTCCTGTAACTAATGGCGGAAGTACCCACTTTGTGGCGCGTTCGCATCACAGAAACTGGGAACAAAATAGTTCTAGTAATGTATTTTGTGGGAACTAAATTAGCTCCTACTTCAGAGTAGGGTCTTACCCAGCAGCACTATAGGAAGAACTACCAGTGACGCAAGTTGATTGGTTGAACGCATCCCATACAAATGCCTTTTAAAAAAAAAAAAAGCTGTTTAAAGTGTTACAAAAAGCATACAGAAAGCTAATTCTGTCAGGACAACTATCGTCAAATACGATTGACCATTAGCATACAGTTTGAATTGGCGGTATGGTTCCGTTCTGGGCGAGAACTCCCTGCGCATCCATGCAGCCTAGCATGGATAAGAGCAGGGAGAGCAGCAATAACCCCCCAGGGGTAAACAGAACAGAACCAACATGAACATGCAAATATCTTTTATTAAAGATTTTAAAGTACAACACAATTCGAGAATTTATTCCGATTCAAGGGGAATTAGAATGCCAGATCCTGACTGGCGAGAGGAGGAGCTGGGGATGGAGGAGGGTAATTCGCTCCTGAGAAACGCGATAGCTGCTGATAATACTGATGGAGTTTATATATGTATACGGTTATTGCCATCGTATTCCTATAGGTTGATGTGGATCAGCAGATGCAAGCTTGACTAACGTGACCTGCCAGAACTAACGCTATGCTTGATTGTTAACGGCATTTACCTGTGTTCTTGTCTTAGCCTCTATATAGCACCGCAAGTTGGAGATTTCGTCCCTCCTTTTTGCTCTTTCCATTACATAACTTATATACCTACATTCTACGTCTGTTATCACGAAACCCACGACTCACAACAAAAACACAGCTCTGATCACGACGTCCCCCATCCTCCAGTTGTTGCCTTAAATGACGTTGCTGTCGGCTGGCTTAAGTCACCACAGAGTTCCTACTGGCGGTGCGAATGCTACCAGGAAAAAGGTCCTAGGGGACACTGGGGAACTGCCCTGGTGGCTTGTTCCTATAACTACCTGGTGCAAAAGCCCCTATTAATGCACTACTACAACTTCAACGGGCTTCTCTTTGTGGTCATGATTTGAAGTCTGTAAGTGGCGTCTTAACTTGTTTGTCTTCATACTGTCAGAAGCTAATATTTTGTCTGTACTGGTGAATCGGAGGCTGAGATATGCTTTGTTTCTTGACTTTTCACTATGTCTACACCGGAAGCGACGGCCGCGTCGCAGTAGTTTGAGGCTGTCTACAGGACTCAAGAAATCGAACGTTGCAAATCCATTTGTCTTTTGTGTCAGAAGTTGCACAAGCGCAAACGGGGCATCAGTTTGCTCTCAGGGATTTGTTGTGCTGCACCACATCCAGTGTAGACAGCATCACTTGATTATAATGGTTTCTATTTGCTGTTGTCGCGACACTCGTGGCTAGTTTAATCACATTGTTTTGGTAGTAGATTATCGTCTGCTGTTTTCCTGGCAGTCCTTTCACAAACAACTCCATGCTTAGTGCAGAACCATACATCATTAATGTATATTTTTACATTGTCTCCCTGCAATACTCAATTCTGATTCTTCAATCATGGTCTGTTATTGCACAACAACCACTACAACTAATAGGCCTAACAGACCAATTTTTGCTTTTGCTGCTTTGAAACGATCTGCGTTTTATAAAGCGCTATGTAAATAAAGGTGACTTGACTTAACTTCACTGCTGGAGTCCTGAATTATTTTCGTTCACTTTTATTTTTTATTTTTTATCAGCCCCGGAATTGCCTTGAAAATACCACTGGAGCTCTCTTTTGGTCAACTACTTGGTGATAGATATTACGAGTTTATCTTTTACTAGTAACGATTACAGCAACTAAGCAAAAAAAAAAAAAAAAGAACTGAATTGAAGCTTTTAATCTTCATTAATCTATAACCTACACTATAAATCAGTTAGGGCCAGATTTACTAACAGCTTGCATCAGCTCAAACCTTCTTTTGGTGTTACATTGGTGAAATATTAGCGCTGAAAAGGCGGGGACTGGGTTTTTTTCCGCTGCTGACATTATTGCATATGCATTTGTAGGAGTTCAGATGCTAAATTTATGGGAGGAGAGTATTTAAATTAATTATGCAAGGTGATTTACTAAGGTTTACGCACGTCAATTTACTGGTATTTGTGCCATTTATTTACCGCCCAACCAGACGCAAATTTTCTTTGTAGATTGTGTTGGTCATTATGGAAATGATCCGGCTGCATATGTTCTTTAAGTTGCACGCCGTCAGTAGATCACGCGCAGAACTTTCCACTCCCATCTGCGCTTTTATGGGATATTTCTCTCACGCTAATTAACCCTGTTTAGTAAATCCTTACTCTGCAATGATTTATACTGAAGCTCAAAGTATACTTTGTCTGGCCTACATGTTACATCAAGCTACAGCTACAAAACGATAACAGGTGTTAGGCTGTTTTGATAAGCTACAAGAAGATATTACAATAACAGCTTTTGATTAGCGGGCTTCCCCCTGGGGTCCAATGTGATCTGTGCAGCGCGGGGGTCCTAACTCTTCATGACACACCACCGCCGTTTCAATTCACTCTGCCCTGGCTCCACTTCATAGGGAAGATCAAATTAAATCAGTTGAATTTTTTTCTGAATTTCCGTTTGTTGTGAAACTTAGTTTATCAACAATTTATTAAAAGCTTATTTTTTTTAGGGCTCTATTAAATACATTTAAATTAGGATAAATCCATTTTCCAAATTCACCGTTTTCCATTTTAATTTTACTGGATACCATTTTTAATTTTAATAATCAAAAAGCATGTCTATTTCTAATTCATAAAACTTCTAACAATTTATTAACTGATACAATTTTTTACAATAATATTTTTTCTTTCTTAGAGATGCACCAATATGAAAATTTTGTCCGATACCGATAATTCTTTATATTTGAAAGCCGATAACCGATATATTGGCCGATAAATCTAAATCCAATTTTTTAAAATATAATTTTTAAGAGCCTGATCACAAAAACAAGTCTCACCATTAAAGGCCACATCCAAAACACAATTATAATGTACTCATAATAATTTTATGTTGCCTATATGACAGACTTGAACTGCCCATGTTGCACTGAACTCTATTTTCCTTTTTTGAAGCAATTCAAAACCATCATGTTGAACAGTGTGCGACTGAAGTGTCTCAGCTGAAGAAAATACATTATTTATCGGCTCTAATATTTAGGCCAAATTTTCTTAACAGGCCGATAACGAAAACATTAAATATGAACATATAGCGGCCGATACCGATATGGTGACCGATATATCGTGCGTCCCTAATTTTTTTTCAAACTCTGTGTTTTACAATTTTTCTGGATTTATGATTTAACACAAGTTTATTTTGCAGAACATGCTGACTTAGTCTTTCTGTGGCTTAATATTCACAGACACTACATATCACGGTTTGATTAAGTGTACAGCTTTACGTATGATGTACTCTTCAAATTCATTGACATTCACTGTACTCTAAAATTAAATTTTTATGAGTGGATTCTGCCCAGGTTTTCTGCAATGTGGAAATCAAAAGGCTGCAATATTTAATTTCTGAATATCTAACATGGGTTACAAATGTCATGTTGATTTTAAAGTTTGTTCTCATGTTTGATTTTGGCAAATATTATGCACCCTTTGACAGATTTTTTGTTTGTTTTAATCCACTCAGACAAACCAGAGAACTATGACGTGTGGTACGAGAGCCGCTACGAGGAATGCGACAAAGAAGCCTGCCTCTCCTTCTCCAAGGACATCCTCTGCTCGCGAGTCACCGTGGACCACAACTACTATGCCGTCTGTCAGAACCTCCTCTCCAGATTCGCCACCTGGCGTGGCACCACGGGGGGTCTCCTGCACGACCCCCCCGCTGACGTGGTGAAAGACGGGCGTCTCACGACCCTGCTGGACGAGTGCACCAAACCTCAGAAACGTTACGGCCGCTACCAGGCAGCTAAAGAACTGCGGGAGTTCCTGACACAACTCACACAGCTGAGCAATACTAGCAGGTAGTGCTGAGAACAGGGGACAACATCCCCTCAAAAAAAAACAAAAAAGACATCAGAAGTACTTTTACAAATGTGCTGCCAGATTCTGGAACGCGTTTGCACACCTTCAAGGGAGTTGCTGTTTCGTTGCCGCTATCAATCATGCCAACATTGGTCCCAGTCCTGTCTCCGGGGCTGATTAAGAAGTTTGCACATAAACATGGATTAAAGGGTCGTGTGAAAAATCAGCAGACTAGAGGCTCGAACTGCTGTGATCACACCAGTGTGTGTCTGTGTGTGTGTGACTGCGAGATGATGCTACGGTGAACCCTCACTGCTATTATCGGTTCTGATCAGAATCCTATAATACGGTTTCTTATTAATTTATAAATTGGGTGCTGTATGTGCACCGTGAGCTGTGGTTATTACTGATGTGACACAGGGAGCGGTGAATCTTAAAAAAAAATGTTCAGGTCATGTTTTACCCCCCCAAAAAAAACAAATATTTTAGTATATTCCCATTTTGGCCAGGAATATAATTATATTTTAGGAAAAAATTGGTTTTGCGTATTATCTCCCTAAAATTATCATGATCATAATGCCAAATATGTAACTTGTTTTTTTTTCGTAGTTTTCTTTTCCCTTTTTTCTCTTGTTTGGTTAGTTTTTTTCTTTTTCTTTTTTTTTTTCTTTCTGAAAGATTACCAGGACATGTTCTTGACAGGATTTTGAGATTCATCCATTTGTGTTTTCTCTATATTGGAATAACCACCTTTGATTTCTTTGCTACAGGAATCTTTGGTGAAGTCTTAACTGAATTTGAAAGTGTGCTTGGTCAAATTATGCCTCTCTTCGAAGGAAAATTTGATCAAGCGTTGAATGTTACAATTAACCTTTTTGGTGAGACGTTGATGCTTTTTGTAAAAGTGGCAGTCAGTGTCAGTGTTGGTAGTTGGACGACATGATTAAAAAAAAAAAAACGAAACAACAAAATGGAGTTGAAACAACCGAGTATGCAAGAATAAAAATACCAAAGAATATTGTCACCATTGTGTGGTTCATTTTGTTCTTTTAGCAATGCTTTGACCAAGATTGTTCAAAAGGGAAACCACAATAGATCTCTTCTTTTTCATGTTTCTGTGTTCATAAACCGTTGTTGTTGTTTTTTAACCTTCTTTTTGGACCGATGCAGTTTAATTTTTCATAAGCTGGCAACCACGACATACCGTCACATTCACTCGCACTTGCATTACGTTTACAGAGACAAGTTGCACTACATGTTCAGATCATAGGTTTTCCTCGACTCTTTAATTGTTGCCCTCTTATCCTCTAAAATATGTTTTGTGTGATTTTAATTTTAATTTTTATGCCCTACTAATGTTACCCATGTTTGTAATAAGCAATACTGGGTGGGAGTTGATTGAGCTTAATGAACTATCGCTTTAAAAATTCCTCATTTCATATTGGTTTGAAGACATTCCAACCTTTGAACTCTGCTGTTTGTGTTCAAATTTGAGTTATTTGTGCATTTTCTGTAAGAAAAATGTCTGCTTTCTGTACGTGTTTGTTCTGAGACTGTTGAAAAGTCTGGTCGTACTGTGCCTTTCATTCAAAAGTTGTATTTTCGACTGGATAAGAATTCAAAAGTATATTAAAGTTTATCTATACTTGCCTGTTCTGATGCATTTTCTTTATTGAATCCGCAGTATCAAATCCATTATGAGGTTTGACAATAGCAAAATTTTCAATTTAAGGCGGCAATTGTTTTGATTTCTGAGGCAATCATTTATCTGTGTGTGTATATTCCTGTAAACAAATGGGGACAAATTTTCCCGACAAAAATGGCAATATCCGAAATCCTTGTTGTTGGTACTTTTTGGTCCCTATGAGGAAAACCGCTTATAATAAATCATACTAGGGCGTTTTCACACCTGTAGATCGTTTGCTTTGTTCCGAAACAAGGATTGAAATTGTTACAATGTGGTGATTTCTCCTTGGTTCGGTTCGCTTTCACAAGGCAACATTTTTTAAATGGACCGAAATTAGTTACAGTTTTCCTCGATTGCTTAAACACATTTCTTGAAACTATGCCTCGTTTTCTCAAAACAGTAAACACAAATCCATAACGTCTCACCCAATTCTCCAAACTTCCTATTTTCAGGTCAAAATGAAACTTTATACTCAAAACCATTCACTCTTGCTGAAAAAACAAACTTTGCCCTCAGACAGGACACACAAGCCCTCAAAATCACACACACAACAACATAGTCTTACACACTGGTACAATAAATTCAAAACAACATTTTCAAAACTGGTAAGTTATGTTGCTTGTCCTCATACTCTGTGTGACTGTACGACTGCTGGCCTTTTCTTGCAAGAACATAAAGCTCATCAAAGACAATTGGAAATGTTTGTCTCTTATTCAGTGATAGAATTTTGTTTGCCACCACACCTCCTGAAGGTTCTGAGGATGGAGGCGACGGTGAAGCGACTCAACTTTGGCCTTACTCGTAGACCAGCCTCCCTCATAGTCATACCATGGATATACTTTGGGACATGGTCACCTAAAGTGGCTTGAATTTCATCCGAGAATGCTTGTCTTCTTGCCCTTCCCTTTGCCCTTCCTCCTCCTCGACCTCTTTCTTCATGTCTTTCTAGATCCATTGTTCCAAAACTCAGTAAACTGATTCAGGCCCTTTTATCTATCTATTGAAGGATCTGATTGGCGTGTGTTAAATTTTGACTCTTAGTGTTTCCACCTGGGCAAATGTGTGCTAACTGAGCTGAAGCTGTGCTGACTTGAGTGAACAATATTGAATACTAGTGCTTTCTGAAAGGCCACATGGTGTAGGCAATGAGAAATGAAGGGATTTGTGTTTAGTGAAATGGGTGTGCTTTTTGATAAATGGCATTATGGTTTTGAAATTTTAGTTCAAAAGCCTGGTTATAGTGTTTAAGCAATCGAGAAAAACTGTAATATGAGTCAAGCTATGTCAATGTCAACTACTGTTCTAAAATATGTTCGTCTAACCAAATTTCAATAAGGCTTCATCTTTGCTCCAGGTTAACCCATGATTCATATTGAGAATATTGAGAGTCAAAACAAAAACTGCTGCTTTTCATACAATATGACTATCATATATTGTGATGCGAGTTCACACTCGGATAGCTTTCTTTCGTTTGCAATCGGTCCGAAATTACCATGTTAAGCCGATCTCGGACTAAATATTTTGGTGCGGATCCGAGCAAGATTGCCATGTTCACGAAGGGAAGACGCAGATATTTGCCTGCGGTTTGGCCTCTCATTTACACTAAACCTCCGTTTTTATCACAGAAAACGATTATTTCTAAAAACTCCGGCCAAAGTGGAGATTTCTGAAAACGCCGGTTATATGTTGTCGTGTCAACTGGAAGAAACAGGGTTTTAGGTTCTCTCTTGTCGATTCTGAGGATTCTGATTGGCTTGCATGGCTTTATCCTTCTCCATACACTTCCGCCCATAGGTTTGGCATAGTTATGATGGCGCTCGACGGCGTATTTATGCGGGTTGTGTGCACGATGTTATTATTGAAAACGGAGGGGGGGAAATATTCGTTTCTCTAAATACCCGGCTATGTGTAAATGTGGCCTAAGGCTGTGTCCACCAAAGCGTTTTTAGCCTGCTGAAAAAAAAAATGCACAAGGTTCTGAAACAAATGCTGGAATATACGGGGATGGAATATACCGTTTTTACAGTATAAAAATCATTATGTCTGTGGAATGTCCCCATAAAACATGGAAACCCAACATGTGTGTTTGTCTGAGGACTTCCATATGGTTTCATCTGGAAAAAAGCCAATGCACATATCCTGAGCAGGAGCTGCAGAGAAGTGTGTGAAGACTGCTAGACAAACTAAACAGAACATGAACCCTTTTCCAGTTTAGTCCTTCAGCTTCAACAGAATGTGGATTGCTTAAGGAGAACCCGAGTTCAAGAATTATTGTCTGGTAAAGCATTTGCTTTTGTTGGACAACATACTGTAAATAAATATAAAGTGTTTGCCGTTCGGGTTGATCGCGGAAGTCATTTATATCATGGCCTGAAGCTGGAGTCGAGGTTCGCCCTCCTTTGAGCGCGTTCTGGTGATGAATGGAGCGACTCTGGGCTAAAGTTAAACACATTCACCCATGGCATCCTAAATATAGATTTTTTCCTCTGGTTGCAAAACCCACAGCAAGGATTAGAGAATACAGAGTCAGCGCCATTCTGACAGTTCTCGAAATCTAGTGAAGAGGGGAAAATCGAGGGTAAAAAAAAAAAAAAGACATCCAATGCCCCGAAACCGTTCATATTATTCAGCCGTTTCATACACTCCAGGCTAAACAAGAAGAAAGTTTCAGGCTGACCAAGGGTTCAGGAAAGTACATGTGCCCCAGTGTCAGAAATGTCTTAGAAAACTTTGATTTGGAAGCAATATTTGAGATTTTAAGGGCCCCTTTTTTTTTCAAACTATATAAAAACATACTTCTGGTTCTGTCTAATGCTTCAATTAAATAATTGAAATGAAATACTTATAAAATCATATACATATTAAATCATATGAAGCCCCTAAGGGGACATGGGGGTGGAACAAAAATATGAGATGGGAGGACAAATAATAAGTCAATGGTTTTGAGTTCTCTAGCAAATGTTTTGCGTTCCCCTGAGAAACTTTGCGCTCCATTTTGCGAAACATTTCTGATTATTATTGAAAACAGTTGTGCTGATTTTTATGGAAACCAGAATACTTTTTTTCAGGATATCTTTAATGAATAGAAAGTTCGATGAACCGCATTTATTGGAAATAGAAATGTTTGGTAGCATTATAAATACATCCTTAATGACTTAATTGGATGGATGGATGGATGGATGGTTGGTTGGTTGGTTGGTTAGGGTTAGGTTTTTGGTTGGTTGGTTGGTTGGTTAGGGTTAGGTTAGGGTTACAGTAGTGTATTTTGTAGACAGATTAATAATTTTTTTGGCAGACAGCAAAAGACAAAACACTTTTAATATTCGCATTTTAAATATAAATATAAGTGTGACTACCAGCTTTACACCCAGCGGGGTCTCATTTATGAAACTGCGTAGGATCCTTTCTAAAAGTGTACGTGCGCCCGAAAGCCAAAAATGGCTAAAAAAATATTCAGACTTATAAATAAATAATTAGAAAACTAAAACTAAGGTTGAAAATAAAACTGTGCGTATGCCAGAACCTGTGCAAAATTCCCTTTATAAATCCAATGTATGGAGCTTACAATGCCTAGTTTTACTGTGCATATCCTCATCTGCATATCATTTGCATATGCATAATCATCCACGTGATACCATGTTTAAAGGTACAAGACATTAGTAAAATGGGAGATACAGATGTGGCATAAAATTGCTAAAAATCATTTAGTAGCCTATCCTTGCCTTGTTTTTGAATAAATAACATTAATGAGAACGGCATATTTAATCTAAATGTGTATATCAGATGTAAAGCATAGTTTAAATCATTCGTTTATTTATTCAAACTGTATTGTGAACCTGCACTGTATTTGTGATTAGGACTCTACACGTACGCCTCTTTCAGGTCCTGTTTTGTGCGTACGGTTATAAATGAGGTCCCTGGTCTTTTTAGGAAAGGTGAGGTGTTCCACGTCTTTAGTCATGGAAAGAAGCAGAGAGGAAGAAAGGAACATTTCCTTTAGAGATGCTCTGAATATAACATAATATAATGAGCACAAGTTCAGTGATTATTTCATTGGCACGGCGGTGTGAAACTGTACAAGTCAAGACACCGGTCACGACCTCAGAGGCACCGCACAGTCTGAACACAGTTTAAAACATGCTGTAGTCTTTATTTTTATCTGATGTTGAAGCACAATATTCATGGTAGGGCAACATATTCGCCAATGTGAAATGAAGCCTCTCAGGTTGTGGAGACTGTTACGGTCGGCTGCAACTTCTGTTGTGGAATTAATAACCTCTTTATGTGATGAAAAGATTGAAGTTTAAGTCATTTTCAAACCAAATTAAAACCAACTTGACGTTTGAAGTATGTCTGATTGTTGTCTGTCAGGGCAAACTCACTCTACAGGACTGCAAGACTACCTGAATTTCTGTGGTGCTCAAGCCACACAACAAGATTTCTTGTCACATGTCGTCATCTTGTCATAGCAACATATTGTCATATACTGCACAACGCTGACGAGGTGCACAATGACATTTGGTCAAGAGGCAGTCCCAATCAACAGCGAAAAAATGTTTCTTCACATAAATTCACAGTGATCATGAGATTTTCCCATTAATAGCTACCATCTGCACTGTGATTGGCTGGATTAGTTGTACCTTGTTGAATTAGCCACACAAGATCCAACCCGATCTCACTGAAATTTGTACGTATTTATCTAATTCGTACGAATTCAAACAACCTCACTTGTACGCTTTTGTAAGATTTTTGCTAAATCGTACTTATTTTACGAGTTGCCAAATTCGTATGAATTCGTACAAATTACCTACCCCTGACCCCGCTCCTAAACCTACCCATCACTGGGGTTTAGATGAATCGTACGAATTAATATGAATTAGCCACCTTTTACTCACTCGTACGAATTCGTACGATTTAGCCACCTTTTACTTACTCTTACGAATTCGTAAATTAGCCACCTTTTACTCACTCGTACGAATTCGTAAATTAGCCACCTTTTACTCACTCGTACGAATTCGTAAATTAGCCACCTTTTACTCACTCGTACGAAATTAGCCACCTTTTACTCACTCGTACGAATTAGCCACCTTTTACTCACTCGTACGAAATTAGCCACCTTTTACTCACTCGTACGAATTAGCCACCTTTTACTCACTCGTACGAATTCGTAAATTAGCCACCTTTTACTCACTCGTACGAAATTAGCCACCTTTTACTCACTCGTACGAATTAGCCACTTTTTACTCACTCGTACGAATTCGTACAAATTAGCCACCTTTTACTCACTTGTACGAATTCGTAAATTAGTCACCTTTTACTCACTCGTACGAAATTAGCCACCTTTTACTCACTCGTACGAATTAGCCACCTTTTACTCACTCGTACGAATTAGCCACCTTTTACTCACTCGTACGAATTCGTAAATTAGTCACCTTTTACTCACTCGTACGAATTAGCCACCTTTTACTCACTCGTACGAATTCGTAAATTAGCCACCTTTTACTCACTCGTACGAAATTAGCCACCTTTTACTCACTCGTACGAATTAGCCACTTTTTACTCACTCGTACGAATTCGTACAAATTAGCCACCTTTTACTCACTCGTACGAATTCGTAAATTAGTCACCTTTTACTCACTCGTACGAAATTAGCCACCTTTTACTCACTCGTACGAATTAGCCACCTTTTACTCACTCGTACGAATTCGTAAATTAGCCACCTTTTACTCACTCGTACGAATTAGCCACCTTTTACTCACTCGTACGAAATTAGCCACCTTTTACTCACTCGTACGAATTAGCCACTTTTTACTCACTCGTACGAATTCGTACAAATTAGCCACCTTTTACTCACTCGTACGAATTCGTAAATTAGTCACCTTTTACTCACTCGAACGAAATTAGCCACCTTTTACTCACTCGTACGAATTAGCCACCTTTTACTCACTCGTACGAATTAGCCACCTTTTACTCACTCGTACGAATTCGTAAATTAGTCACCTTTTACTCACTCGTACGAAATTAGCCACCTTTTACTCACTCGTACGAATTAGCCACCTTTTACTCACTCGTACGAATTCGTACAAATTAGCCACCTTTTACTCACTCGTACGAATTCGTACAAATTAGCCACCTTTTACTCACTCGTACGAATTAGCCACCTTTTACTGACTCGTACGAATTCGTAAATTAGCCACCTTTTACTGACTCGTACGAATTCGTAAATTAGCCACCTTTTACTCACTCGTACGAATTAGCCACCTTTTACTCACTCGTACGAATTAGCCACCTTTTACTCACTCATACGAATTTGTACGAATTGGTCGTGAGATGGTGTTGCAATATCACATGGCTCATAGTTGACGAGCATCAGCGATTTGGCCGCGGTCTTTGAGATTTCCAAGTTGTGCGACATCAAAATCCAGCCTAAAGTCATGTAAGCTCGTCTTGTTGCCTTGAGAAATCGCCTGAAGAAAATAGTCGTGTTCAGATTCTACATTAGAACACATCTTATGGTCAGAGGACTATCCAGCTGTCTGGGGTTAGATAAACTGTTTCATTATCCGAATGTTTGTTCAGGTTCACAAAGTAAGCTTCATGAATCAATTTGTAAGTGACAAATTTACAGCTGTGTATAATGTTATTCAGTCTCAACGGGAAACTTTTTGCACATCGCGGCCACTTTGTTGCTGATTATGCAGACAAAAACATCACATCATAAATGTCAGCATGTACTCGAAAAAGCCACATGGCTGTGGTTTCATGAAATTTGAGCCGTAAGCACAGATGTTACAGCAATAGTTCACTGTAAATAGGGGCAGCGGGAAAGAAGCAAATAAGGAACTTCTGCAGTGAAAATGTTGCTTTTTCTCTTTGAGGGGATGAAGGGGAAAACTAAGGTAAATTAATTGAGATCTACATGACAAACAGCACCTCACCTGACAGTACCAACAACTCCATACTATATATACTGTCAAACCAGAACACACACAACCGTTGCTATTGCTGCCGTCTGTGACAGCATCCTATAGTAAGACAAATATAAGCTCATAAATAACTGATTTGGACGCTGTACACAAGCATGAGCTCTAGCTGTGCATGCCAAGCGCACAAAAGACTCGCAAAGGATTTCAAAATAGATGATGTGAGAGGAACCCTGCTATGTATTATCATATAGGACATAACATTTTGGGGGTAAAATTTGTATTTTGAAATTTTTTTAAAGAAGTTTTTGTTGATAATTTGTTTGAAGGCTCATCCATGTGACCCTACATAGGACAAGCGGTTTGGAAAATGGATGTATGGACGATTATGAGGTAAAATAGTCATAGGATCCAGGCGGGTTCACTTGTATTAATATGAATGGGAGAAAGTGCACCACTCAATATGGCGGAATGACTGGTGCTGAGATCTGGAGAGAAAAAACATCCATAACACTGCAGCACAGAATAGTCAATTGTCCATCTATTTCAAGACATCACTATGGAATAATAATAAAAAAAAGTAAACAAAATGCACTTGTGATCCAGTATTTTAATCTCTAAAAACAACGGGACATTCTAAACCGTGAAAAAACACATGAATTACCATAATGTACTAAAGATATTAAAAGACTAAATCTTATTGATGATGCATAGGTGAGCAGATGAGTCCATAGTATGCATTATCAATAAAGTACATTGAATTTGGTATTTTAATATCACTGTCTTACTACATTAGTACTTATACAAACCTGGTAAACATGAATGGGTCTATAAGGGTGTGACGTCACGTGGATTGGTAAAGTCATCACATCACTGCAGTCCCTTTCAAGAGAAGTCGGTTCACTCGGCAGCCGTATTTGCAACGCCACCGGGCAGCTACTGTATTTTGGGCATCCAACTATCTACTTTAATGTTGAGATCCTGAAATTTCAAAACTGCTTGCCATACTCATATTTAAATAACATATTTCAAATCTACGACAAAATCTGTTTCTTAAGCGTTTTCGGGCTGGATCAGCCAATTGCACGTGCAGTCTCAGGAGTGACGTGATGATTTTATCAATTTATGATTGGCTCTTTTGTTTAGAAGGCGAGCCTTTTTCTACCATATTGTGATTTGCACATTCTCTCATTAATATGAGTGAACCCCGTCTTGGTATATGCAAATACCATCAGAAGGTCAGAGAAGCGTGCTGAAATGTAGGCCTATGCCTTTTTTGCTATCTGAGTATAAAAAACTAAATTAAATGGACAGTTACTGTTTTTTTGTTGGTTTGTTGTTTTTTGTTTTATAAATGAGGCAGTATCTAATAAAATATACACTAATTTGCTAATATCTAATATCTTTCTAGATCAGACATCTCAGCATTGAAGAAAGCCAGGTACAAAAGTCTTGTTTCAGTTTGTTTATATATTAGAGTCAATGTTTTTTTTACAGAGGGAAGTTCGTATTTTATATCTCTTTATCACTCAATATATCAGAATATACTGTCAACACCCAGAGAGAAAAAAATCACCACATTTTTAAGGAATAAAATGTTATATAAATCAGGCAACTGGTATGAAAAAAAACCCTCTGTAAAAAAAAAAAAACCTTCAGAATGTAGATAGGAATAAAACTTGAACATTTGGTGTATGCTACTGAAGTAGAGTTTCCTGGCTCAGTGCAGGAGAAAAAAAACATTACTGTAAATATAAAAGGGCTCCTGAGTTAGACAACATTAGCTCTTTTGTCTTCAGGAGTTGCTTTGTTTGTTTGCATGTGTAAGATGATAATCTGTTGGAGCTTATTTGACTCTCAAGGGAGCTGGATGCTCTAATTGTGATGAATTGATGGTAAATGCTTTTGTTCTGAGAGCAATGAGAATCAAGCGTTGACATGTTGAGCATGTTGGCTTTCGAGGGAGCTAAATGCATTCACTGTGATACGTTTGCTGTGGGAAGCTCCACCCATGCTTGGCTTTCTCTTGCAAAATGAGTCGAGCATCTGCTCTTGCGATTTGGGTTCCAGTGCTGTAGCTGTGAGCCTTTCATTCCTAGATCTTCACATTGCTTGTATAATGTCTCCCATGTAGTCGAACTTTTTGCATGTGGAGGGGTAGCGTGACCAGTGATATGCGAGGATGCCCCGGTTAAAGAGTTGCTTGCGAGCGATCTCTACCTTGGTGCTGCATCCTCTTGAAAGGGACTTACCTTGCCAGTAGAGAGTAGTTCGGCTCTATTCTGTTTACCTCCCTCCCCAACTATGGTTGGGGTTTAATATAGGGACTTTGATACCCTTGGGAGGAAGTGTGGTGATGATGGATGTCATGGGCAGAACGCTAAGCACCCCATGCCCCCCTTTTACCCCCCTCTCTAGTTATATACTGGAGTTTCAAGTAGGGCTAATGGCTTCCTTCCACACATATCTTCCACATATCTTTCCGTACAGGATGGATTGATCTATGGGCCGTCAGCCATTCATCTCCCTCTACAACCCTTGTTGGGCTTCAAGTAGGGATGTACGCTCCACTTTGGATGGGTTGCTTGGTAGTATAGTTGTTCCATGACAGTTGGAAGACTATAAGTCCAATCCTTCTCTTTTTCTGCCCTCTCCGGTTCATGATTTTAATTAGGGCTAAAAGATTCCCATTAGACCTCCCTTTATAACCTTCCCAAGATTGAGATATAGATGAAGTTATGATGGGCGATTCCATTGGGGCATAGAGCCTGGTTTACGAGAATGTCTTTGGGTACCACAGTATGTCCCATGGTCTTGTTACCTACCTCCGTTATGATTTGTATGTGGTCGGGATATATGCTTTCCCTTGGCTGGTGGTGATACTAAGGTGGTAGCTAAAGGCTTATGGGCAGAGTTAAGTTGGACTTAGCATTTTCTTGTCCACCTGTCGCCTTTCTCAGTAACCTCAGTTTGGAGGTACTAGCTTGCTCCCTTTGGTAGACTGCTCGCTACGAGCCTCATAAGGCTTATACATAACATTGCTGAGGCTATGTTGTGTATTCCCCTTATAGCCTTACTTCTGGGCTTTCAGGCCAAGGATGGGGCTGTCTAAATCTGAACTTCCTCATCTAAAGTCAGAAGTTTGTGGGATATTCCCTAAGTGCCTGTGGATACTAACCAGTGAAACAGAGCCCCTGTGCATCTCTTGCACATAGGATGTGGCCTTGGGTGTTGCTGTGCTCTTACGACTCCGTTTGACCCGTGAAGTTACTTAAGTGCTCTGCCCACTCTGTTTGTGCATACTCACAGCCTAGTAGGGCAGGCATTTTCTTCAGTATGTTTTAGTGGGTATTGCTTTCCCCATAGCGTCAGCAACGCAGCATCGCAGTTCCACTTAGAAAGGGAACATCTCAGTTTGTAAATGCAAAGGGGAATGAGGGGAATCTCATTGGCATACCTCCTTCAGACAAAAAAGTTGATGACTTGTAACTCAGGTGATCTTTTATATTCCCGGGCGCTCCGCATGTGACATCATAGACGGCTGTCTGACAATGATTATTGGTGGTTGTTTACACATGCTCAGACACCAGTCAGAAAGCTCAGGGCGTTCCCCCTAGCATCAACAACAAGACGCAGGATCTTGTTACCCTTCTCAGGGAACAGGAAACTGGGTTGCATTCGCAACCTGAGATGGTTTGTCTGCAGTGTATTGATTCAGTGAGTTATACGTATATTTATAATACTTTTTTTTTTTTTTCAGAATCCAGCCTTGAGGTCATGAACGCATTAACTAACAGTTCTGCGTTTGTCATTGAAAGCATATGTCGTAATTTATATATATTTTTAAGATGGAAGAATGCGGTTTTACAGATGCTAGAAACATGGCTTTCAAATTAAAGATTGGTATCAAAGAGCACACCCAGGTTTGTAACCGACGACGAAGACTTGACAGAGCAGGGTTTTTGTCAAAAAATTAAAAACTTAATTTTTTCAGAATTAAGTAGAAGAAAATTTCTAGTCATCCAATTTTATTTTATATTAGCTGCATTCCTTTAATTTTGTGAATTGGTAAGTTTCAACCCAGTCTCACGGCAGTTCGTGAAATAGTCACGAAATTTAATCTATTGATTCGTGTTCTTGGACACGAATTGCCCCATTTTTTCGTGTCACTCGGCACGACTTTCAATCTAATGTATTTCAATGGGACGTATTTTTCGTGCCTGCACCACGTTTTTCTTTCGAGAGCACAGTATTGTTTTTTCTCAATTGTTATTCATTTTGCAAACTTTAAGAGCTACATTACTCTAATCAAGAGATTTTAATCCTCGTTTTTATTGCTTTATATTCGTTAGGCTACTCAACAGTAATCTATTTATTCGTGTCCAAGGGCACAAATATCCTTCTTTTTTTTCGTGTCACTCCGCACGACTTTCAATGTATTTCAATGGGACACGTATTTTTCGTGCCTGCACCATGTCTTTCTTCCGAGAGCACACTATTTTTTTTTTTACAATTGTTATTCATTTTGTAAACTTTAAGGGCTACATTACTCACTCAACATTTAATCAGGAGATTTGAATCCTTGTTGTATTGCTTTCTAATCGGTAGGCTACTCAACACGAATTGATTCGTGTCCTAGGCACGAATTTTCTTCTTTTTTTTCGTGCCACACAACACGACTTTCAATATAATGTATTTCAATGGGACTTATTTTCCGTGCCTGCACCACGTTTTTCTTTGCAACATAGGCTATGCCGTTTGGTCATTTCCCCCCTCACGTCCAAAGCCGACGTTGAGGGTACCCCCATTCGTCACTTGAAAACGGAGAGGGTCGTCCGATAGATTTGAGAAATCCCTCATCTTTGAATTTTGAACTTTAATTATTTAACACTAACTCTTTTTCCTTTCTTTTTTATATAATTTAATACATTAAAATTACATAATTACAGGACGGTATATTTTCTATATGCTTAAAACATTCATTAATTTAGGTGGGATATTTGATAATTTTCGATCACATATTGTAATTTCCCCCTCACGTCCATAACGTTGAGGGTAGCTAGCTGAAACCCTTTTCTAATTCGGTAATATCACGATTTTTCCTCTCTTTTTAATATAATTTTGGACTACATTAAAACGACATAATTGCAGGACTGCATATTTTCTATATGCTTAAAACATTCATTAATTCATTGTGGGATATTTTATAATTGTCGATGGTATTTCAATTTGCAATGGCTTATAGTGAGCCTACTTTGTTTTGTTTTTTTTTGTTTTTTTTTGCGCCAAAAAAAGGAAAAAAAGAATAGCCTACTTTTATAGAACTTTCATCTCAATACTGATTATGAAGTTGTAATAAATTAATTATATAGCCTACTGCAGA
Source organism: Phoxinus dragarum (assembly GCA_033366665.1). Classification (NCBI taxonomy): domain Eukaryota; kingdom Metazoa; phylum Chordata; class Actinopteri; order Cypriniformes; family Leuciscidae; genus Phoxinus; species Phoxinus dragarum. Next base: position 38,678 of record JARPMJ010006446.1, read on the forward strand.
AATGTTTATATTACTTTATATGGACATATCCTTTGGCAAAGAGATGGATGCATTCTGGGAAGTGATATGTGTTTAAATGTAATGGCTACATACTCGTGTTTCCTTCACTTGGACATTTGCTGACCCCTTTAAAATTTTGAGCACGGATATAAAATATTAAAACTGTACTTTTTAATTATGATTGATATTTTGGCGCAATATTGTGCAACACGTCACTGTGTGTGCGACCATCGCAGAAACCATTGCCCAGCGCGATTCCACCACGGTAAGTCGCTTACAACAGTCTAATAAGCAAGATGAATTCATAAGCATTATTTACACATCCAAAATTAATACAATTACGATTTTATTAAAAAAAAACATGTTCTAGTCCTAGATATAGGTTCTATATATATATATATATATATATATATATATATATATATATATTAATAAAAATGAATTAAAAAAAAAATGTTACGCGACTTTTAACAGTAGCACAGGAAATAGGAACAACGTGATATGTATTTATTTATCCTAAGCATTTATAAGAAAATGGGAATCACTCACTATTAGGGTACACTTTTTAAATCTTATATCAACATAACACTACATAATTAACATTTTCTGTTGTTCTCCCTGCAGATCCTGTAAAACATATCACCTGTCTAACCTATCCGAACCTGATTGTCAAAAACCCAAAGGCACTTTTAAGAGCCAACCTCTATCTCTTCATTTTCTATATCTTACATCCTCTCTGTTCTCACTGTATCTATATTTCTGTCCATCTCTTCAATCTTTATCTATCTCACGGTCTGTATCTATTGCTCTTTCTTTCCTCCCTGTCTGTCTTTGTCTACTTGTCTGTCTTACCCATCTTTGTCAGCCTGTCTGTTTGTATCTGACTGTCTGTCTGTCTGTCTGTATTTGACTGTTTGCTATAATGCCAGGGGGGTCTACAAAAAAGATCTGCCCCTTTTGTCAGGGAATAATATTTTGTGCTCAAAGAATCTGCTCACATTGTAAAAAGGAGCAGCCTCTCAAGCAGCGCCTCAAGAAGAAGCTTCAGAGGTTTGATGAGAAGCGAGAGGAATGGGTGGTTGGTCGTAAGAAAAACCACAACACTGCATCCATCAAGGATGAAGCCACTATCATGGTACGTACAATTTCATACATGACAGTAAACGATCATCTAGGAAGTACATTCAGTGGTACCATTTGTTATTGAGCATGCCAGCGCAGATCAGATCAGAAAGGCATTATTTTTTGCCAATATAGATAAATTTGAATATTTTTTTTCCCAATGATACTTTGTCCTCCCTGTGTCATCAGAATCAATTTAAAAGTATAATTTAACTATCAACTTTGAAGGCACACGTAATTGTGATTTGTAGTTTTTATTTTAGTGGTGGTAATACAACCATAAAGTTATCACATCTTCACCGTAATACATCACATACCTAAATGATCTACCAGAGCAAAATTTTAACACACAGCAAATATAATTGAAACTCAGGAATTCTTGAGTTCATAACATACACAGGCATGCATTTTGAAGGAATTACAGGTGCAATTTAATAATCAAACTTTCTTATCGAGTGGATGAGAAATAACACATGAACTGCATTCATACTGTAATTTAAATGAATATTGTTAGTTATTTTTTATGTTGTTTTTCTATTACTTTAAACAGCAAACACACAATTTTGTCATTGCAGCTTGAGAAACTCCATGCCATTGGCTACAAACCTGTTCTGCTACTCGGAAAGGAGAACAAAAAAAAAGAAATTAAGTGCGAAATATTAACGCCTCGCTGCACACTCTCCACCTTTGCCCAGGACTACCTGCAGAAGATAGGTTCATTTTATGAATACCTTTGTGAAGGTGAGATGCATGCACTGTATCTTAAAGTCACAGTTCACAACTTGTGTTGAGAACGCAAAATATTTTATTAATGTTTAAATCTTAAAGGAATGGCTCACCTCTAAAATTCACCTCTGCTGCTGAATGCTTGTATGATCATAGTCTACTCTATGTGACGTCTCTACCAACACATTTAATGTAGACGCAAATGGGTAGAAAAACATAAAAATTCACACCTGGCAATTGATTATGGGAATTGAAGTAAACTGTTTTAAAACAGTAGTTTCCTGCAACTGCAGATGTAGACATGTAGATTCTAAGTGTATTGAGCCCTGTTTGTATTAATAGCATGCAGCACACTGGTCTACAATGGGATTTGGCACCCAGAGTTAAGTGCATTCAAGCATATACTGTCAACTTTAGAATTATGTTTGGTATGTTTTTGTAGGATCCATATTTCATTTCTGTTTTCAGCCCACATACAACCATATTTTTAATGTTTAGGCACACTGACCACAGCATTTTTTGTAGTGACATACTAATTGAACACATTACATTTGCAAAGACCCGTTTTGGTCACTGGGTCAATTAATTAAATGACGATGAATGAGCGCACACAGTCTAGTCTTAACTGAATTGTTTGACCCAGACTGTAAACAAACATTATACTTGTCATTTTTTTCAATAGATATTATGAGCACTCTGGGTTTTATTTTCCTGACTTAAAGATATATTGGTTATCGTCATAGAAAATCAATCAAATATATTACAGATATCTAATACATCCAGTAGACTCTCAATAGTTCTCCTGCAATCAAAAGTGCCTTCAAATTAGTGGTGGGCGGTATACCGGTTCATACCGAAAACCGGTGTATATTTTCGTTATGATATACATTTTTAATATACCGCCATACCGATGTATTTAATTACACAACGTCTTCGGAGCGAACGTTACGCTGCGCGACACTGTTTCAGACGGACCCTTTACAATGTTGCGAGGCGTGGTGAGGGTAAACACAGCAGTGCTCTGGTGTTACGTTACAGGGAAGATGGATGCTGCAGAACTAGAACATGACACAGAAGAACTTGTGCCAAAAAGAGGAGCCGGGGCTGTTGTTTGGAGGTTTTTTTGGTTTCCAAAAAGAAAAAAAAGGTTTCGAGAACCGTTCATCCAATCGACTTCACAAGGGAGTGCGGTGTCGCATTTGGTGCAATATAGATGGACACGCGAGACGCAACATTCAGAATTATTTCAGAATTCAGACACATTCAGAATTAAAGGTGGGGTATGTAATTCTCTTTTTTGGCCATTTTTTCAAAATCACTTAAAATCCTATTCCTAACCCACTTACAGCCACTGAGTTAGAAGCACTGAAATAAAAATTAAGCAATTTAATCATCTGTGGAACGGGCAGGACTCAAAAAACACCAGCCAATCATTTCCAAGACCACCTAGAATCATTGGACAGTAAGTGTGTCAATCAGTCGGTCGTACCATTGATTGGTCCATGTTCTTTGAATGGGTGGAGTCAAAGGAAAGAAGGTAGGACCTTTTGAGTTGTGTATTTTCAAAATCTACCGGCCGTTTTGCAAATCACATACCCCACCTTTAATCAACTTTAGTAAACTACAGAAAAGCGCGAGCGGGAAGCGGCGCACCTCAAGCGGGAAGCGGCGCACCTCAAGCGGGCAGGGCTTATATGCTCCGAGAACGGACACACACTGGCTATAGTATTATAAAACGTAATCTAATATTTTTTTGACTAACAAATTACTGACACAGTAAAGGGTAGATTTAAATAAAGAAAAACTAAATTTAAATAAAGAAAAACTAAATTTAAATAAAGAAAAAACGAATTTAAAATTAAGAAAAACGAAATTTAGATAAAGAAAAACTAAATTTAAATAAAGAAAACAAAATTTAAATAAAGGAAAAACGAAATTTAAATAAAGAAAAGCGAAATTTAAATAAAGAAAAACTAAATTTTAATAAAGAAAAACGAAATTTAAATAAAGAAAAAACGAAATTTAAATAAAGATTATTTATACAAATATTTTTTAATTTTTTTGTGTATATCAAATTTTCATAAAAAATATTTTTGTGAAATTTGCACAGTAAAAGTTCTGTATTTTGACTGCAATTGTCTTTGCATTCTGATTCCTCACTTCATTAGAATCATGACTGGCTCTTATTTGTAAACAACAGCATAATTTTCTGGGGCCATGCAAACCTGTATTACTAGTGTGGAATTATTCTACAATATTCACTAATGACAGTAAAATAGACCATCCTAAGTCGATTTACTGCAGTAATTCCTCTCTCAACCAGTAGAAAATGCATTGAACACCTTATGCATGAAAAAAAAAAAAAAACGTCATAAACCGGAAAACCGGCATAATTTTGAAAAAAACCGTGATATACATTTTTGGTCAAACCGCCCAGCACTACTTCAAATCTGGTTGGGGAAAATTTGGTACACATTTACCTAACAGTTAAAACAGGTACAGATCAAGCTTATGGTTAACCTCTATGTTTTAAATAAGCAAAACACAATACTTGTTAACTTGCACAGGATGGACCCAGGATTCCAGTGGCAATGAGGATCAGCTGATTACTCTGCAGCTCACACCCTGCGAGGCGAGCCCCACGGGGGGGGCAAGTGGAGCAGCCGGAATTCACGGAGGGGCAAGTGGAGCAGCCAGAATCCACGGAGGGGCAAGTGGAGCAGCCAGAATCCACGGAGGGGCAAGTGGAGCAGCCAGAATCCACGGAGGGGCAAGTGGAGCAGCCAGAATCCACGGAGGGGCAAGTGGAGCAGCCAGAATCCACGGAGGGGCAAGTGGAGCAGCCAGAATCCACGGAGGGGCAAGTGGAGCAGCCAGAATCCACGGAGGGGCAAGTGGAGCAGCCAGAATCCACGGAGGGGCAAGTGGAGCAGCCAGAATCCACGGAGGGGCAAGTGGAGCAGCCAGAATCCACGGAGGGGCAAGTGGAGCAGCCAGAATCCACGGAGGGGCAAGTGGAGCAGCCAGAATCCACGGAGGGGCAAGGTAATTAGAACAAATTTAAAGAGTTACAGTTTATATTTGTAAAGGCCAAAAGTGTTTGACCCATGGGTTACCTTAACTTTACTTTACTTGACTTCCAGTGTTTTTCCCCCATAGAGCTTGATGCAGGTCAGGGCTCTTTTCAACGAAATGAACTCAAACACACCATGCTATAACTTTTTTGCTGCTTGATAAAGTAAAACTCACTAGGTGATGATACACAGGGCAACTTTTTGAGCAATGTTGCTGGGCAATCTTGCCGAGTGATTGTTCCTTGGGCACTTTCACATTGAAAATGGGCAACACATTTCTATCTGGATAATTTAGATGGGTTGTGGGCCCTGTGTCTCATCACCTACAGGGTTCTCATTTTCAATGGATAATCTTCTAGAAAAGTTGATCTGATATTAAATAATTAGATAGATGATAGGTCTATCTGTTTCTGTACTAGGGCTGTTGGAAGTAATTTTGTGAGTCCATTATAAATCTAAAAGTAAAATAAGTACTACTAATCAAATCCTGAAATTACTAGGCCAAATTTTATTATTAAAGATATTAGGATAATTCAAATATTCAAAATAATTGGGAATGTCAGTCTCCCATGAACAGGATCAGCGCTTGTTAAAAACAAATTTGGATTATCACAAACAGGATGGACATAAATGAGAAAATGAAACACGTGGAGTTAATGGAGCAACCTTAATTAAATCGCAATAAGAATGCATGTACTTTACACCTATTAATACATGTACTGCCACACTTGTGCGATGTTGTGATCTTCAAGAATTTTAAATAATAAGTTAAATATTTATTTGGTATACGAGTAATTTTCTTTCTCCAAACCCACAGCTGTCTTCACAGGGTCAGCCAGGGGCACAGTCGCAAGTCGGAAAAAAAAAAAAGTCAGGTATGTAAATGTTTGTCCGTCCTTCGGATGAGACGTTAAACTGAGGTCCTGACTCTCTGTGGTCATTAAAAATGGGTGTCCTTCGAAAAAGTAGGGTGCGGTGGGGTGTAGGGTTGTAACCCCAGCATCCTGGCCAAATTTGCCCATTGGCCCCTCTCCATCATGGCCCCCTAATCATCCCCATACACTGATTGGCTTCATCACTGTCTCCTCTCCACCAGTAAGCTGGTGTGTGGTGGATGCTGCACATTGTTGGTGGTTGAGGAGATCCCCCCTTCAATGTAAAGCGCTTTGAGTACCCAGAAAAGCGCTATATAAATGTAATGAATTATTATTATTATTATTAGGGTAATAATTGGTGGTTCTGATAACTGTTACCATAGCTTGGTAACTATGAAACTCAATGAAACTCATTAGTCAAGCAGATTCTCTAATAAGTAAATTAATTACTTAAATAGAATTTAAAGGGGACCTATTATACTAATTTCCAGTTCTATATTTTTATTCTGATACTCCACTAGAGTAGCTTTGCATGATCCTAAAAAAGTCCTTATTTATCTTAAACTGGTCCTTTATGCAGACCCTATCTGAAACAGGTCATTTTAGATGGAGTATTCTAAAAGCCTACTATGATTACTATTTTCCAATGAGCCTGCATGTGATGTAATATCTGGAGCCAAATTAAACAGCGTGTTTGCACACACATTAACTGAGAGGATGGTCTTTTCTCATATTTCAGGGGTGTCTAGACACACCAGGGACACATATTTATGTTGAAAAGACATTAAAAAGTGCATTCTGTCTAATTATTGTAAATGTGTTTTGTTTTTTTTCTGAGTGGATATATGACTGGACTGTAATCTTATATCCCACAGGGGGACCAAGGCATATGCCTGAAAGGAAAAGGCCACAAAAGAGTAAGTGCATGTAAATGCAATGATTCATACTTTGCTAAACATTGCAACTTAACCCCTGTTAATTCGCTTTAGTTCAATTGCTTATTTTTTTTAACTACTACAACAGACAATTTCCGGTAGTCACAATTTTATTTATTTAATGAATTATTTAGCAAACGCTTTTATCCAAAGTGACTTACAAATAAATACAATATTTACAATACAAACAGTCAAATCACCAACAGGGCAACAATACTGTATGTAAATGTCGTGACCAGTCCAGCTAGTCCAGCGTAGCACACATAACCATGATTATTCATAATAGATATAGAATAGGAATTAGTATTATTGAGATTATTACAATTGACAAGCTATAAAATCCAACAGGCTTAATTAGTCAAATTTGATTGACCAAAATGCATTGCCAAGTAGTAGAAGTAGCAGCAGTGTTCTTAGTTGTGAGCTGTGGCTTAGCAGTAGTATGGTTATTCAAGCCAGCATACCACATTGGAACCGAGAGTAATTTGGTTCCATGATGCATGTTTTGATTAGTGATAAACATCACTTGTCATCCTTGCAAGTCTGGTCACTACTTAAGTATTCATAGTTGTGTTTATTTTGTTTCTAATCTAACTATCTAAAAAATATTTGAAATGTGTTTTTGATGTTCACAGATTGCTCCTACCATACTCGCCTAGAGGCTTTCCCCATCAGGAGTGTATTAAGAGAAAGAGTGAGAAAGGTTAGACAGTCATAAAGGAACTGCAGAGTGTAGGCAGTATGCAGTGTAATATAGGATTTAGAAACTTCCGTGTGTTTTGGCAAATACATATTATACATACCATAATTGTTAGGTTGATACTTTTTATGTGTTCAGTCTTTTTGAATTACAGTTAATGAAGGAGTGTCTTCTGAAAATCAGTGAAACTCAATGCCTATAATCAGACATAATAGCCTTATGCTAAGAATGGATTTTATTTTTTTGTCTTTTCTTACATTAGGGCAAAGCAGAAATGCTGGTTGACTGGGAGCCCTGTCCAGTATGGTATGTCTTATTCTGTTCTTCTGCTTTATGAATTAATGCATTCATTATTTATTTACTTAAAGGTGGGGTATGTAATTCTCTTTTTTGGCCATTTTTTCAAAATCACTTAAAATCCTATTCCTAACCCACTTACAGCCACTGAGTTAGAAGCACTAAAGTAAAAATTAAGCAATTTAATCATCTGTGGAACGGGCAGGACTCAAAAAACACCAGCCAATCATTTCCAAGACCACCTAGAATCATTGGACAGTAAGTGTGTCAATCAGTCGGTCGTACCATTGATTGGTCCATGTTCTTTGAATGGGTGGAGTCAAAGGAAAGAAGGTATGACCATTTGAGTTGTGTATTTTCAAATCTACCGGCCGTTTTGCAAATCACATACCCCACCTTTAAACTTTATTTTTTTGCTACAATTTTTTTATTAATCTGTTCTGTTTCAGATTAAACAAGCCTTTTAAACAAGTGTAAATCACACATCATTACCGAACATATAAGTATAACAGTTTCATTTTCCATCTATGAAGAACCACCACCATTAATGCATGCATGAAGGTGGTGGTCCTTCATAGACGGAAAATGAAACTTATACTTATAAAAGACATGTTCGGTAATGTTTTAAGTTTATTGGAAACCCCAACCAGTAACAGAAAAAAAATCCCTTCTGTTTTTAGTGGTGAGCAGTGGGCCCATTCCTGGCAGCCAAAGGATTCACTCCAAAATAATGAAAATAAATAAAATGTATGTTTTGAACTCCATTTTGGTTTCAGCCTATTTATTAAATTGTTTCTGTGCTGCATTTGAAGTTATATCTCATCTTTCTGTAGTAATGAAAAGGGGAACATCTCCAAGAATATGACCTGGAGTTTAATCTCGAAAGGGAATGTACTAGAAATGTACTTAATCCAACTGAATTTTCTTTTTTCAGATGTTATTCAAAAGCATGTTTCATATTTCATGATTATAAATTGCACTGTTATTTTATTACAGTTGACGTGTAATTTGATTTCATGTTCTGTTTTCTGTGCTTTAAAAAAAAATAAGACTGTCCTTCTTTATACTCGCACATTATATCATATCTTTTACATTGTCTCTCTCACTCTCTTCTACTCCAAACTCATCAGCTAACTGGGTGTTTTATGTCTTAAACCAAATGTAATTTCATCTCAACCCTCTTGAACCAATCGTGTCATACAGTAGGTCCCTCCACTGTGGTCATCAGGAGAAGAGCTCCACATTCATCTAGATCTCAGCATTGCTACTCACCCCTTCACCACCACCAGTGTCGGCTCCATGTAGGGGATATCCCTTTTCATATCATGCATTTCTCTTAAAAGAATGTCTTGGTGTGGTCCAATTGCCAAAGACTATAGTTTCAATTTGTTATGCACCTTGTCAATAAATTTGTTTGATCATTCTTTAAGTCTCTAGTGAGTAATTAAGCAATAAATAAGCATTTGGAATATTTTCACTTATATTTTTGTGAAAGAACACAAATACACTACAATAACACTTGCAAAAGATGATCATTTTTGTTTTTACTTTTCCATACATAAATTTAATTCAAAACAATATGAGGATGAAGTGGTTGAGACAAAAGGAACAGACTACATTGAGCATATTTATATGTGAAATTTGTTTAACTTTACAAGTGGATTCTTTTTTAATTAAAATGTAGGTAAAGTTTAGATATTCGAATTATCCATATATAATTTAATCAGGGCTCTCACGTTTTTATAAAAAAATTGGAGTGAGGTTACATTTGTTAGGAGAGGAGCCACTCACATATTTGAAACAGTGTCCCCAAGTTTTTGCTTGCAGTTCAATTTTATCTATTGTTCTAATTGTTTAATATCTAAACAGACTAATTGATCCAAATAAAATATATGATTTTATCTTCTAGAACTGAACAGTTTTTGTCACTAGTTAAAAAGCCAAATATTGATTTATTGAGAAGGTCTTGATCTGGAGAGTAGCCTATTTCACACATTCTGTAATTCTTTAATATTATGATATTGTTTGTATACTTATTGCATCTAATGCTGACATGTTTATAAGTGGCAGTTTATTACATTCATCAGTTGGTAAAACAAACATTTGCAGGCCATAATTAAATAAATAAACATAATGTTAAATAAAACTTTTTTTTTTTAAGTCGCTCTTTGAAGGGTAGCATAACTCCCGCCGACAATCTTGAATTCATGTCTATTGTAGCCTACCAGCTAAAACCACAGATTTGAAGTCTTGGCGATTTATTTTTTCATCCTAATCATATATAAATATAGCATAATGTATGTTTCGGCTGTATAGTGTATGTTTCTTAATATAGAATAGTAAAGACATATAACATTTATAACATTATTCCTGGTCGGGAAACCAGAAGAACTACAAGTATGGTGACTGATTTGTACACTTTGTAAGAAGTTCAATGGCGCGTCTCTCGTGGGAATTGTAGTTTATACAGTTTTTTCCCCCAACTGCTTACACACAAAATCTTTTTTATGTCACACGATTTTTTTAAACCTCTCACTCAAAGTGCAAAACTGCACACCACATCTACAAAAACAATAAACTATTTCTCAGCCTTTGACTCAGTTTTCAATTGCATAAAACACTTTTTTTCAAAACACTAGGCTACACACAATTTTGTTTGTGCAGTTTTAGGAAAGTTTTGAAAAAAGGTGACATAGTTTTGAAAATGTGTGCAAGCAGTTGGAAAAAAACTGTAAATAGTGTACATTGGAGACGGCCCTGATGGTCAAATATACTTAATGACCTGATAGCCTCGCAATTTTTTTTCATCTTGATCATTTAAATATAGTATAATGTATGTTTCAACTGTAGGAGATTGTTGATATAATACACTCACCTAAAGGATTATTAGGAACACCATAATACTGTGTTTGACCCCATTTCGCCTTCAGAACTGCCTTAATTCTACGTGGCGTTGATTCAACAAGGTGCTAAAGGAATTTTTTAGAAATGTTGGCCAATATTGATAGGATAGCATATTGCAGTTGCTGCAGATTTGTCGGCTGCACATCCATGATGCAAATCTCCCGTTCCACCACATCCCAAAGGTGATCTGGATGGAGATCTGGTGACTGTGGAGGCTATTTGAGTACAGTGAACTCATTGTCATGTTCAAGAAACCAGTCTCAGATGATTCACACTTTATGACATGGTGCATTATCCTGCTGGAAGTAGCCATCAGAAGATTGGTACACTGTGGTCATAAAGGGATGGACATGGTCAGCAACAATACTCAGGTTGGCTGTGGCGTTGACACAATGCTCAATTGGTACTAATGGGCCCAAAGTGTGCCAAGAAAACATCCCCCACACCATTACACCACCACCACTACCACCAGCCTGCACAGTGGTAACAAGGCATGATGGATCCATGTTCTCATTCTGTTTACGCCAAATTCTGACTCTACCATCTGAATGTCTCAACAGAAATCGAGACTCATCAGACCAGGCAACATTTTTCCAGTATTCAACTGTCCAATTTTGGTGAGCTCGTGCAAATTGTAGCCTCTTTTTCCTATTTGTAGTGGAGATGAGTGGGGCCCGGTGGGGTCTTCTGCTGTTGTAGTCCATCCGCCTCAAGGTTGTGCGTGTTGTGGCTTCACAAATGCTTTGCTGCATACCTCGGTTGTAAGCTAAAATTGTATAACCCTAGAACTAACCCTACTCTGGAAACTGGAAGAACTTCAAGTATGGAAGCTGATTTGTACGCTTAGTAACAAGTTCAATGGCACGTCTCTACAGGGGGGAGCGTGCCTATGTTCCCACAGCCCTATGTTCCCGGAGCCCTAAGTGCCCACAGCTCTTTGTTCCCACAGAGGGTTAGGGTTACCCTAACCCTAAACCTAACCCTAACTAGCTGTAGCATAACATAGCTGTAACATAGAGCTGTGGGAACAGAGGGATAACCCCAACTAGGGAGCTGGCACAAATCTCATCTGAGACTGCTTGTCTCTTTGCCCTTTCCCTTTCTCCTCCCCCTCTCATCTTATCCGTTTCATCGATCTGTTGAAGGTTCTGATTGCGGTGTGATCAGTTTGACTCTTTGTGTAGTGCTTTCTAAATTACAACATTGTGTAGGCAATGATAAATGGATAATGTGTAAAGTTTTGCAGTGAAAGTTTAACAAATCTGACTCATGTGTCAACACTGGGGAGTAGTGTTTATAGTTTGGGGGAAAGGGTGTGCTTTTTGATAAACGGTGTTGTGTTTTTGAAATTTGAGTTCAAATCCATTGTTATAGTGTTTCAGCAATCGAGAAAAACTGTAACATATACACCTAAACAACAGATAAACATTACTTATTATGATAGATCTTGTTTAATTACAAACAAGGTTGATTGTTTGAAAATAAGTAAAAAGACATACATTAAAGTAATTAATTAATAATGCAGTTTGATGTTAAACAGTTTATCTGTAAACAAGATTCCATAGTGTGATGTTTTTATCAACTATAAAAATTTAAAATATTGTTTTTCAATAAAGTATGAAAAAGTAAAAACAAAATATTCATCTTTGGAAATACTTTATTTCTTGTCTTTCACAACAATACCAGTGAAAATACACCAAATGCATATTTGTCAAACAAGCCATAAGGCTGTATTTAAAAACATTGGACTGTGAGGTTAAGTTCACTTGCAAAAAGCTCCAGCAGAACAAAGAATTAAGTCATCTGTCAACTGTAATAATATACAATATAAATTATAATCGTAAAATAAAAAACGGTGTATTTTTCTGTTACATACTATAATGCATCTTTGCAGTAAATAATATAAAGTTACACAACAGTTATATACACTCAATCAAGTAGTGATCCATAGGCAGCCTCCTCTGGGGAAAAACAAAATGTCATAGACTGACACAGACACTGCTGCTGCACCACAGAATAAGTGAATATTAAGAAATGCAATCAAGAATGAGTTTTTACATTAAGGCCTAAATGTGATGATAGATTATAGATAAATTGTCATGAGGTCACCAAGGTCATCATGTGCTTACAAGATTTCATGGCAATCTGCCCAATTAGACAATATTCAATTTTACATTCTGGTCTAATGATTGTGCTACAGGGAATGTCATAAGGTCAACATGACATGATTCATTGCTCAGCAAATTACAGAAATCGGTTCATAACATTTGTTGTATGCAAGTCAAAAGTTTAGCCTAACGTTGGTGCAAAAGGAAAGGTCACAGGGTCACCACAATTAAGGGGAGTCTCTCTTAAAAGAGTATACACTACCCTAATATCATTTGAGCCCAGTAATTACATCTGGAAATATCATACATGCAAAGTTTACATTTTTGGATAATATTGGTGCACCTATACTGAGAGGTTTGTGCATTTTCAATGAACTGTGCAATGTGCTTACTAAATTGCTTGTAAAATCTAAAGACACAGATTTTGATGTGGTTAATCAATCAGCATACTAATAATACACAGATATAGGGCAAGTCCATTTCCTTCAACATAGTCCTTCGTGCAGCTTCCATCTGGGTAAATACAGAAAAACAAGAAAGCAAGAATTAGGATAAGAGGATGAATTTCAGCTGTTTTAGAATAAGTAAGGTGTGTAAAGCATTAATAAAATACACAAATTAATTATTAAGAATAACAGTAAGAGGGGGTTATTCCAAAAAACAAACAAACAAACATACATAATAATAAATAAATTACCTAAATTGTGTTTTCCTCTTCATCCTCACTGGTGTCTGGACTACTGAGGCCACTTTGATCTTCCTCTTCAACATGTAGAAGGACAGAGGCCTCAGGACCTAAGGCAGTCTTGTACTGTTGGAGGACCACTTGGAACCTTTCTGACACCTCTGACAGTCTTCTTCTTAAGAGACAGCAAAGTCCCTCATTTCCCTGGTCTACGTCTCAAAATACAAACGAGATTACATTAAAGACAAACTATATTAAAGGTTGTATCAGTGATTTCAGGCCCAAACATAAATTATCACATTCATCTAATCTTTCCTAACGATCCGCTAGCTGACCGCCCCATAAGTAAAAAACAAAACGCCCCGTCAAAAAACGTGTCTCTGTAGGCAGCCTAGGCTCTGAGATCTGCACACAAAAACAATTGCGCTTACCACAACTCAAAACCAAAATACATAGTGTTCCAACCAATCACCACTGGCGGGTGTTGTGAGGTTTTGCGCGTGCACGGTGCCGTCA
>JARPMJ010006447.1:0-52587 GCA_033366665.1 Phoxinus dragarum
GGAAGTGAATCAATCAAAAACTAACTCTAGCTGGAAAGTAACATTATTCAATAACCGCTATGAAGCCAAATCAATCTGTTACCTTAAATTAGACGTTTATCTCTGTAAAGCTGCTTTGAAACAATCTACATTGTTAAAGCGCTATATAAATGAAGATGACTTGACTTACTGTCACGGGGTTGTGGCGCTTCAGCAGAATGGGCCCAAAAAAGAACATGCAGACAGAGGAAGTCAAAGACATTAAAAAGTCTCTCGACTTCCTAACTGAGGAGATGATTACAGTGAAGACGCAGCAGAGCCGTCTTCTGGAATTATTAGAGGAGGTTAACAGCTGCGCCTCCAAAACATTGAAAAGGACAAACGGATCGTGGAGCTTGAACGGAGGGTGGACGATCTGGAGCAGTAATCCCGCATGAACGACTTGCTCATCACCGGTATTCCTATCAAACCACACTCGTACGCGCGTGCGGTAGCCGCGGACAGCGGAGATGAGCAGGGGGAGAGGAAGTGCGCTCAGTGGAGCAACAAGTGGCAGCCTTTCTCCAGAGCAAAGGAGTAGAGCTGGACCTGGATTGCATTGAAGCAGAAGGACCAACAACGATAGACCAGCAGTCATTTTGAGATTTGTCAACAGGAAAAACAAGACGGCTCTGTTAAAACAAGGCCGCAAACTCAAAGGAAGAATGTATATATAAATGAACACCTAACAAAAAGGAATGCAGACATAGCCAGAAAAGCAAGATACCTCAAGAAACAAGAAAAAAATCCAATGGTAAAATCTTCATTAAGTTAAATGGGTCTCCAGAGGCAGCGAAACGCGGGTCGGAATTCCCGGTGGGCCGATCTGTTTTATTGGCCAGGAGGGCCGGTGTTGTCATGGCACTGGGTTGAATGCTTTCCCTATATAGGCTCCAGTCACAGCGCAGGCCCACTATTTTTTCATTATTATTTTCTCACAGCCCCACAAAAAATAAGCGATACAAAACATGGATAATAGGCACAAAGGCGGCGCTGAAAAGGCCAGAATAATAAAAAATCTCTAGAAACTCAAGCGGCCAAATAGCCTACGAGTCAGAGCCGTACCCACCATTGAGGTCCGGACCTCGGTAATTTTTTTGAGTGTATAACTGTCACGAATTGCGTGGAAGCAAAGGCAGTAGTCGGATCTAAATGCAAGCAGTAGACTTTAATCACTCAGAACAGGATAAACTCAGAATAAGGAACAGGAACACTCACATGGAACGTACATACAATCACTGACAAGGAACAAGAGAGAACACAGGGTTTAATACACAGAGGGGAACAGGGAACGAGACACAGCTGGGGCAAATGACATCAACGAGAGGGACCATACAAACTAACAAGGCACACACCTGAAACAAAGGAACTAATAATCAAGTAGGCTAGGGATAATTGAAAACAATAAGCACACACAGAATCAAGGAAACTGAAAGAAATAAAACAACGTCCAAACACACAGAAAACATGAATGAAATAAAACAAAGTCCAAACACACAGAAACATGACAAAAACAGAACCTGGTCATCACAATAACGTTGTGAAATAATTGCCTAATATTAACTCTAATTTGGTGCTGCAATGATTCGCATATCGCGACGATAACCCACCTCATCATCTGAGCTTCTTCAGCACTCAAACACCGCTCGTCGGCAATGGCAAAATGTTTGAGATGACCGATCAAAGCAAAGCAAGATTTATGTTCACAGAAGCGCGACCCGCGGCGCGCGCGAATCCAACGCAACACTTGTGATTGTGCACAATCATGATTAGATCCCATGGGATATAATGTTAGCTTCAGGATACAGGGTGACAGAGCAGATGAGCCTGGGCATCATGTAATGTTAGTCTGCGAACACCTTTCCAGAGCCAAAGTTTTGTTCGTACTAAATTTATTTCAAAGCATAATCGTAAAAGATTAATATGATCTTTTAAAACGAAAAGATTGTTTAAATGAAATCTTTAAAGTTGTAATACATTCGTATAATCTATTTATCTTTTAGAAGATTACTGTAATGATTTTGTTTAACGGTGACCCTAAGTATAATTGTTATTAAACAATGTCTGTTCAAAAACTTTAGATTGTGAAAAACTTAGTATCATATCTTCTTAGAAGACTTATGTATGATATAAATGATTTTGCTTAAATTTAGCATAAGGTATTATTTTTACTAAACAGTGTCTGTTCAAAAACTTTAGATGTAAAAAATAGATAAAATAAAAGTAGCCTATGCTTAGGCGTCTTAGGTCTTATTTATACAAAAATATTTCTAACAGTATTTTTGTCCATGCACATGAAACATGCTGTCAAAGTTTGTCAAAAGTTTTGTAGTTAGGACCCAAGCCCTGAAAAGGCGAAGGCCCTATTGTTTTCCTTAGGATTATTATTATTATTAGGGGTTCAAGCACGTAGTGCTGACACCCTATTGTTATTGTTAATTTTCCCATGATGCAGCATTCTCCTCTAAAACTGATCGGGCAGGCCGAACCGTAAGTCGTGGAGACTTGAAACTTTGGGGGCTGGTAGTACTCACACCGCCTACAACGTCAGAAGGGCTAGCCCCGATCGGCCTGACGGGGGCGCTACAGCGGTCAAAAGTACGAAACGGCTCATAACTCCTAAACCGTTAGCGTAGGCTCAAGTGTCTTACATCGTTGGAATCCTTGGCTCAAGGCGAACGAGACGCATGCCAGACTGAATCACAAATTGAAAATATTGCCAACGGAAACGTCAATTTCGCAAAACTTCCATATAATCACAAATAAGGTTTCGGCAATTCGAAAAGGAATATTTCTCAAGACTGCAATGGAAACAGTTTTTTCCCGCATCTAAAGGTCACCTGACGTACGTAACAGTCGATCTTTCTTAAAGAAGTCGCGGTGTTTGGACAGAAGACGAGACCGAGCTCTTCATTAAACTCATAAAAGTCAAAAGTATTACAGGAATACTGGATTCTAGACCACAGAGAAATGCCACAACTGATCAAGAGCTTGAAGCAGAAGAGTGAGAAACACTCGTATGTGCCGCTCTCAGTGTAACAGTCTTTCCTTGCCACTAATGCTGGACACCCGCCTGCGTCTCCTTCATTAAAAATAATGGCTAGTACGGCGGCTAAGATATAAGTAAACCTACCAACATCGTCGCCATGATTGTTAAAATGACTTATCGCGAGAGGGAGAATTTTTTTTTTACGTTTTAGTCACATAACTTCAGTTAATGAGATGCCGTCATTTTGCAATAGTTATAAAAGTTTAGAGCAAATCTGTAATGGAAACGCAGCTAATTACACATTTTTATGGAAAGTTACTGCTGAATTCTCCCATTCCAGGGGAATTTCATATAAGTTTTTTGTGCAAGTGCAGAGTTACGGTGTCAACAGTATACGGCCCACACTCGTTCAGTGGACAGACGCACCTCTGGAGGCGCTGTGCTCTCCTGAGCTTCCTCGTCCTGCGGCGTGTGGCTCCTCTGGCTCTCTCTCAGGCGCTGCTCGAGCTCACGCCGCTTCTGCTCCAGCTCCTCCAGCTGCCGGCCCAACAGCGCCGCCTCCTGGACACACACAACATCTTACTGTTCTGCTGACAGACCACTGCCAACTGTGGTTACAAAAGGCCTCCGAGGACCTCAGCGCCACATTTATACTGAAGATAAAACCTTTAATAGTTGGCTAGATGCTCTTCATTTAATCCTAGAAAATATATTATAGTGCCCATATTATGCCATTTTAAAGATTCTTAATGTTGTTTGTTTTGTTCCCTCTGAAGTCAGAACTAGACAACTGCGCCAACGGCGGTGGTACAGCAAATCTTTTTATGTGTATGTGAATATTATGACACGAGTGAAGCACAAAGCTTCGTACACAAAATAAATAGGTTAGCAATTAAATGTTACAGCGCAACCATGGAAACATTTGGATTTGTGCCCAAAATGGGAAACACATTCATTTGTTGACTTTGTATTCTTTGATTTTCCACAAATGTAACATTATTCCATTAGTTATTTCACTAGACATGGAATATTTTCTCTTTCCAAATCTTCACTCACATCTAGCCATTTTTCGAAAGGGGATTATAAACCTTTCTTCCTTTCGTTCACTTTTACTAGCAATATTCGCATCCATTACTGTATATATGACTCATTTATATTTGTGGGGAAATATAATTATAATATTTTACTTTACCATGATTTACGGATACTTATTTCAATGTTTAACAGGCTGTAGTTTGTAGGCAGATGTCATTCGCAGGCAGCCAATGACACCATAGGCTGGCATTATGCAAATTTGTTACATTGTTTCGTAGGTATGTAAAAGGAAGTAAGTGACTTAATTACTGACGAGTAATTTCTCTTTTACTACTATATTTGTTGTGCACTTTGATCTTTGCATACCTTTCACATTCACAAACAGCTCTATTACACACTACAAGAACCATAAGAGTGAATGACGACAGTTCAAGTGTAGAGACCCTCATGAAGCATGTGTGTTACACAGGCATTCAGGTACCAGTAGTTTCACATCACAGCTCAGCCGCTTGAGCGCCGCCTGAAGGATCGTAGTGTACGGGAAGCGCATCATGTTGGAGACTGTGATCAGTGAACTCACGTGGGCCGCTCTCCTCTGGCTCTCGGCGGACGCTGGCTCCGGCTGGTCGCGCTCCTCTGGCGGCAGCAGCGTTCCTGGCACTACAGCTTCATCGCTCACGTCAGGCCCTGAGCAGCACCACCACAGCACTAATCAGCAGCAGACACGAGCCTGTGTGACACTGAGCACCATTCATTTATCAGGAGTGTAACGATACACGCATTCGTATTGAACCGTTTGGTACGAGGCTTTCGGTTCGGTACGCATTTTTCCTGCCGGTGCGATCACAATCTTATCTTGATCAGGCGACACTGTTACTACACAGAGATCCAGTGAAGAAAGCATTTGAAGTAATAACATCACTGCGAGATCTTGTGAGAAGCATTCAGATGTCTCCGTTATTAACCGTAGATCTCTATTAGATCGAACAGCGCTGACGTGGAAACCAGGAGACACATTGTGCCGTTAATTAACTAGATATAGGCTTTAAGTCCACAGATCAGCAACATTCACCATGCATTTACTGTAGTAACACTCACTGTAATCATAGAAGTCTGGCAGGAAAAGGCACATCTTTTTCCAGCACTTCAAAACTCAAATATGATCATATTTAAAGGATAATTCCGGTATTTAACACCTTGAGTCTATATTGTAGTTTGTTTTGGATGAACAAGAGTGGTGGGCAACATTTTTTTGACACTGGTTCCTCTCTCGAGTTTTTGACTATAATAGAATTGGCCATGGACCCATTTAACATTGAGTCAATGGGCATGTCCGAAAATGTCATTAAAACAGCCAATAATGTTCATTTACAAAACTGTGCAACTCACCGAGTAATTAGTGATGTTAGTTGATGTTCCAGAAACAAAAAGTGTTGCGAAATACAGTTTCTGTCGTGTTTTATTCGTCATTTTGTAAAATCCCATTGAATTCTGTCGAAGACTGAGTGCTCGTTAATATAAATGCGCTACCAGAAACGGAAAGGGGGCTGTTTACATTTGGTCGATGTAGTCTTTTTGCTCGCTTCCGTTTCTCGTAAGGCTAGCGAGCAGAGCAACTGTGCTCCGGGAGAGTAAGCGAAATAAACAAACAAAACCTTCATTAATTGTTACTTGTAACATGGATTATGAAAAGTGGATTATGGAGGACCCGCTCGATTTCGATCCCGCGAGACATATTGAGCGGAAGTTACACGGTTGTGAAGTGTCTGAAAAAATAGTTCCACTATAGCAAAATAAACGGATTGGAATCATATATTGCGACGATATATTGTTTATAATCATCAACGAACACCCACTAACCACTCGGTGAGTTTAACAGTTTTGTAAACGAACATTAGTGGCTGTTTTAATGACATTTTCGGACATGACCATTGACTCCAATGTTAAATGGGTCCATGGCCAATTCTATTATTGTCACGGAACACACACAGGAGAGAGAGGATCCAAGTGCGTATTTTATTGTAAGGGTAAATCCGTACTCACAACCAGTCCAGGCAGGGGTCAAAACCATATAAGCAATCCACATATACGATGACAAAAACAAGAAACAGGCAGCAACAAGAACGGAAGTGTGGGGACATTAAACAAGGACTCCGTGACAAACACTGAACTTGACAGGGTATATATACACAAGGGCTAATTAAGGTGACAAGAAACAGCTGAACATAATGAACACTAAGTGACAGACAGGATCATGGGAAATGTAGTGAGAATGTGGATGACACCGTGGGGAAGAGGACATCTAGTGGACACCAGGAATACACAAACCAGACACTGTGACATAACCCCCCCTCTACGGAGCGGCTACCAGACGCTCCAAGACCCACAAAAAACAAACAAAACAAGAGTCCAGGCGGGAGGTAGAATGGTGGAGGATCAGGGGGAGGGATGGAGGGCCAGGACCATGAAGGGGAACAGGAACAGGGGATGACAATCTAACCGGCGGCCGTGGCGAAGCAGACAGTCCATCAGGCGGCCAGGGCGGAGACGACAGTCCATCTGGCGGCCAGGGCGGAGACGACAGTCCATCTGGCGGCCAGGGCGGAGACGACAGTCCATCTGGCGGCCAGGGCGGAGACGACAGTCCATCTGGCGGCCAGGGCGGAGACGACAGTCCATCTGGCGGCCAGGGCGGAGATGACAGTCCATCTGGCGGCCAGGGCGGAGACGACAGTCCATCTGGCGGCCAGGGCGGAGAAGACCCCTCGGGCGGCCAGGGCGGAAAAGACCCCTCGGGTGGCCACGGCGGAGACGACCACTCGGGCGGCCATGGCGGTGAAGACCAAGGCGGAACAGAGACAGACCCTGGCTCAGGAACTGGAACAGACACCACCGGCTCAGGAACTGGAACAGACACCACCGGCTCAGGAACTGCAACAGACACCACCGGCTCAGGAACTGCAGCAGACACCACCGGCTCAGGAACTGCAGCAGACACCACCGGCTCAGGAACTGCAACAGACACCACCGGCTCAGGAACTGCAACAGACACCACCGGCTCAGGAACTGCAACAGACACCACCGGCTCAGGAACTGCAACAGACACCACCGGCTCAGGAACTGCAACAGACACCACCGGCTCAGGAACTGCAACAGACACCACCGGCTCAGGAACTGCAACAGACACCACCGGCTCAGGAACTGCAACAGACACCACCGGCTCAGGAACTGCAACAGACACCACCGGCTCAGGAACTGCAACAGACACCACCGGCTCAGGAACTGCAACAGACACCACCGGCTCAGGAACTGCAACAGACACCACCGGCTCAGGAACTGCAACAGACACCACCGGCTCAGGACCTGCAACAGACACCACCGGCTCAGGAACTGCAACAGACACCACCGGCTCAGGAACTGCAACAGACACCACCGGCTCAGGAACTGCAACAGACACCACCGGCTCAGGAACTGCAACAGACACCACCGGCTCAGGAACTGCAACAGACACCACCGGCTCAGGAACTGCAACAGACACCACCGGCTCAGGAACTGCAACAGACACCACCGGCTCAGGAACTGCAACAGACACCACCGGCTCAGGACCTGCAACAGACACCACCGGCTCAGGACCTGCAACAGACACCACCGGCTCAGGAACTGCAACAGACACCACCGGCTCAGGAACTGCAACAGACACCACCGGCTCAGGAACTGCAACAGACACCACCGGCTCAGAAACAACAACAGCAACCGGCTCAGGAACAGCAAAAGACACCGGGTCCACCGGCTCAGGAACCAGGGCGAGCAGCTCGGGCGGGGCCGGCAGGGCGAGCAGCTCGGGCGGGGCCGGCAGGGCGAGCAGCTCGGGCGGGGCCGGCAGGGCGAGCAGCTCGGGCGGGGCCGGCAGGGCGAGCAGCTCGGGCGGGGCCGGCAGGGCGAGCAGCTCGGGCGGGGCCGGCAGGGCGAGCAGCTCGGGCGGGGCCGGCAGGGCGAGCAGCTCGGGCGGGGCCGGCAGGGATGGCAGTTACCTCCGGGCTGGTCTCTGGGTTAGAACCCACCAGACGACCCGATGAAGAGGCTCCTCTGTGTCTGCTGTTCCTGCAGACACTGGCTCCGACTCAGGAACAGCAGACACTGGCTCCGACTCAGGAACAGCAGACACTGGCTCCGACTCAGGAACAGCAGACACTGGCTCCGACTCAGGAACAGCAGACACTGGCTCCGACTCAGGAACAGCAGACACTGGCTCCGACTCAGGAACAGCAGACACTGGCTCCGACTCAGGAACAGCAGACACTGGCTCCGACTCAGGAACAGCAGACACTGGCTCCGACTCAGGAACAGCAGACACTGGCTCCGACTCAGGAACAGCAGACACTGGCTCCGACTCAGGAACAGCAGACACTGGCTCCGACTCAGGAACAGCAGACACTGGCTCCGACTCAGGAACAGCAGACACTGGCTCCGACTCAGGAACAGCAGACACTGGCTCCGACTCAGGAACAGCAGACACTGGCTCCGACTCAGGAACAGCAGACACTGGCTCCGACTCAGGAACAGCAGACACTGGCTCCGACTCAGGAACAGCAGACACTGGCTCCGACTCAGGAACAGCAGACACTGGCTCCGACTCAGGAACAGCAGACACTGGCTCCGACTCAGGAACAGCAGACACTGGCTCCGACTCAGGAACAGCAGACACTGGCTCCGACTCAGGAACAGCAGACACTGGCTCCGACTCAGGAACAGCAGACACTGGCTCCGACTCAGGAACAGCAGACACTGGCTCCGACTCAGGAACAGCAGACACTGGCTCCGACTCAGGAACAGCAGACACTGGCTCCGACTCAGGAACAGCAGACACTGGCTCCGACTCAGGAACAGCAGACACTGGCTCCGACTCAGGAACAGCAGACACTGGCTCCGACTCAGGAACAGCAGACACTGGCTCCGACTCAGGAACAGCAGACACTGGCTCCGACTCAGGAACAGCAGACACTGGCTCCGACTCAGGAACAGCAGACACTGGCTCCGACTCAGGAACAGCAGACACTGGCTCCGACTCAGGAACAGCAGACACTGGCTCCGACTCAGGAACAGCAGACACTGGCTCCGACTCAGGAACAGCAGACACTGGCTCCGACTCAGGAACAGCAGACACTGGCTCCGACTCAGGAACAGCAGACACTGGCTCCGACTCAGGAACAGCAGACACTGGCTCCGACTCAGGAACAGCAGACACTGGCTCCGACTCAGGAACAGCAGACACTGGCTCCGACTCAGGAACAGCAGACACTGGCTCCGACTCAGGAACAGCAGACACTGGCTCCGACTCAGGAACAGCAGACACTGGCTCCGACTCAGGAACAGCAGACACTGGCTCCGACTCAGGAACAGCAGACACTGGCTCCGACTCAGGAACAGCAGACACTGGCTCCGACTCAGGAACAGCAGACACTGGCATGTCCAGGATCCGAGCCAGACGCTCCAAATAGTCCAACATTGCCTTGGCGGCCCCACAAATGGGCATCTCTAGACCAGTCTCAAACTGGGCAGACGGGACGTGAACAGTCTCCGACTGGGCAGTCGTGACGTGAACAGTCTCTGACTGGGCAGACGTGACGTGAACAAACTCTGGCTGGGCAGACGGGACGTGAACAAACTCTGGCTGGGCAGACGTGCGTTTTCCCCTTCTCCGCCCGCGATGGCGAGATGGTGGCTCTAATCCGTCCCTCACCAGTCCAGGGACGAAGGGGGGCCAAGGTGGAGGGTGGTGTTGGCCTTGTTCTCGACCACCTCCTCCTCTGTGACCTCCCCGGGTCCCACGAAAAATGGCTAGACGGGTCCCCTCAAAAAAATCCCTCCTCTCCCGCTCGATGGCTGGGGAAGAGAAGTTGGAACACATACCGCTGGATCCTTGCATTGTGACGGAGTCCTTCTGTCACGGAACACACACAGGAGAGAGAGGATCCAAGTGCAGTATTTTATTGTAAGGGTAAATCCGTACTCACAACCAGTCCAGGCAGGGGTCAAAACCATATAAGCAATCCACATATACGATGACAAAACAAGAAACAGGCAGCAACAAGAACGGAAGTGTGGGGACATTAAACAAGGACTCCGTGACAAACACTGAAACTGACAGGGTATATATACACAAGGGCTAATTAAGGTGACAAGAAACAGCTGAACATAATGAACACTAAGTGACAGACAGGATCATGGGAAATGTAGTGAGAATGTGGATGACACCGTGGGGAAGAGGACATCTAGTGGACACCAGGAATACACAAACCAGACACTGTGACAATTATAGTCAAAAACTCGCGAGAGGAACCATTGTCACAAAAATGTTGTCCACCACTCTTGTTCATCCAAAACAAACTACAATATAGACTCAAGGTGTTAAATACCAGAATTATCCTTTAAGCCCGGCAGGTGCGCACGGACTGGGTTCAGTAATGAAAGGCTTTCAATGACCAAAAAATAATTCAGACTGACAAAATAATTAAAATGACATTCTTCTTTTAAATAATAATAATGGACGTCCGGTTGGGCCTTGAAGAGATGTAGACGTGTCTAACTGAGCTCTCCCACATGAACCTTAAAATTCGTCAACAAGACACTTTTTTCGTTGTTTGAAGCCATACAGACACTGTGTGCATTGATAAAACGTGAGAATTTTTGTTTTTATTCTGTTAATCGAGTTGAGCCGCTTATAAATATGCCGGACCTGAGGAAGGCTGCTAAAGCTAGCGAACCAGCGGAAAGCACGAGCTCGGGCAGTCAGCTATATTGCAAGCAATAAATTCATTAAAGGGGGGGTAAAATACTTAGTTTCAGTCAATCTCATGTTAATCTTGAGTACCTATAGAGTAATAGTGCGTCCTTCATATCTCCAAAAAGTCTTTAGTTTCATCATATTTATAAAATAAAAATACAGCTTTCCGATTCTAACCGGAAAAAGCCGAGGTCCTTGATTCTGGGCGTGGGCGGAGCTATAGAGTCAAGCGGGAGCGCCCGGGAAGGTTTGCTTATTATCGATCGTGGTGCGGTAGGCCATATTACTATATATATATAGTATTTGGTTTGCAAATCCAGCGACGACCTGGGCCTTGTTAATAAAACATTCGTCACTGAAATGACCAGAACACAAAACCGCACTTGCCACACTCCTTTGCTGTCCCGGAAATACAAACTGCATCCACTGTTCCAGTAACACTGGGTTCTTTGGGAAGCTGAACAAGGTAAACTTTCCCTCACATCCCAAAACACACTTTTTTTGGAGACATTCTTGACATCAACCATTCCTATTTAGCGCTGCTGATGATTATTTCCGGTAGTAGCGCGTCGATGCATAGATATTAGAGATATATGATGTCTATGCGTCGATGAGCGCGGTCTTTCTCTCCTCTGGTCGACGTGTGCGTGAACGCGCTTTTCCGAGAGCAATGCTCATATAAGGAGTTCCACTCTGGTCTACGTCATTAGATCTACGATAGAAAAAAACCAGCCGAAACGTGTTGCAATCCGGAAGTATGATTTTCAGCACAGAAATTCTCTGTTATTCGTTCAAAATAACTTTTCAAACTTTGGCCATTATTAGCATGAGAATCCATCTCTTTAACACTGTAAACAACTCTGAATACATGAAACACCATTGTACCCCCCCTTTAAGAAACGAACTGCTGGCGAAAATGGATGAGAAAGCAGAGATGCAAAATGAAGAAATACGCAAGCAAATCAGTGGTTTGAGAGACGAGTTGAAGGGTGCAATCGATCAGACAAACATCAAAGCTAACGCGCTAGAGGAGCGCACCGCAAGCTTGGAAACTGCAGCCAACACTCACTCGGATGCTATCGCTAATCTGGAGCAGCAGGTGGCTGAATTGAAAAAAGAGGTGGTGAGTTTGGCGGCAAAGGCTGAGGATTTGGAAGCGAGATCACGGAGATGTAATTTACGCATCTTTGGGGTTAAAGAAGGACGAGAGGCAGGCGTTTCAGCGAGCACCTTCGTTGCAAAACTATTACAAAAAGTGATGGGCCTGGACGAACCACCCGTTATTGACAGGGCTCACCGTACTTTGCAGCAAGCCCCGGGAGATGGGCAGCCACCGAGAGCTTTTGTCGTCAAGTGCCACTACTATCAAGAGAAGGAAAGCATTCTACGAAAGGCTGTTACATCTCCAAAACTTGTATCTGAAAATGGCGACACTATCAGAGTTCCCTGATTACACGCAGAATGTGGCGCGACGGAGAGCGGCTTTCGGACAGGTGAGACAGTTATTACGGCAATGCGAGGGAGTAAAATACGGGTTGTTGTATCCTGCAAAACTGAGGATTACGACTCGGGACGGCCAGCAGAAGAGCTTTACTGACCCAGAGAGGGCGGTTACTTTCGTCAGGGGACTTATGAGTGATTAATGTGAGGGTCTGTTCGGCTACATACCTCGGTATATTTGGTGGCGTATTGGAGTGAACCAATTGTTGTTGGGGATCAATATCGCTGCAATGTAATGCCATGGGACATTGGATCAGTTCAGTGACATTGGACAGTGGGTGTACTGATGGCTAGTTGCATATGCGGACTGAGGAGTTATGTGTGTGTATATATATATATATTTCTTTTCCCCCCATGTTTCATTCAGAACTGTCTTCTAATATATGTAGGAAACAAGTATAGATAATTTGACTGTCTTAAAGTAGGCCTATTATTATTATATATCTATTCATGTAATTATTTATTTTCTATTTTTATTTATATCCAAGAATTCATATGTCTGCTTGGTTTTTCATGTTACACTTAGAATCGTTTTCTAACAGATCCAGAAATCAAAGTACTGATAGCTTTATTTTTATATTATTTTTTTTATATTATAATATATGTATATCTATTTTTTATTTATATATATATTATATATATATATATTTTTTTTTTCTCTCTCTCTTCCATGTACACAGGGATATTGAGTAATGGTTCTAATTAGTCTTGTTAATGTTATAGATGTTCAGCTAAATGGTTATTATAAGGTTTGTGTGGGGCCTCAGCTCCACTCGGTAAGTTTTATTTTCTTCTTTCTATGAAACTTCATAGTGGCTTGGGAGGTTGGGGGGGGGTGCAGTCTCTCATTTGGGGAGGGACCAGCAGGGGTCTGTGTTATTAATGGGTGATTTAAAAGTTTTCTTTTTACTCTGCACAGTCTGTTTTTTTTCTGTCTTTGTGGTTTTGTTCCTTTTCCCTTTACCTTCTTTTTCTTTCTCAGAGTTGGAGATGAGTTTTCATAATAGCACTGAGTTGGACTTTATCAGCCATGGGTTCTAGTGGTGTAGTAGATCCATGGAGATTTAAGAATCCTACGTTAAAGGAGTATTCCTTTTTCTCCGCTGTTCATCAAACATACTCAAGAATAGATTTCTTTTTGCTGGATCAAAAAATGCTTTCATCAATTAAGTCTTGCAGTTATGAAAGCATTGTTATCTCTGACCACTCTCCGGTCACTATGGAGCTTTGGCTCCAGGTTAGAAGGCCAATTCAATGTAATTGACGATTCAATACATCTTTGTTGTCTGATGAAACATTTGTAGATTTTATTTCAACACAGATTGATTTCTTTATTGAAACTAACCAGCTGCCAGACACCGATATTTTAATACTTTGGGAAACTCTTAAAGCATATATTAGGGGTCAAATAATAGAATACACTGCTCGTCTTAATAGAAGCAGGTCTAGACGCTACAATGAGTTGATCAATCTAATCCACGATGTTGATCAGCAACACTCCTCGGCCCCTACAGCTGACCTCCGCAAAAAAAGAATAGCATTACAAACTGAATTTGATCTTCTTGCCTCTACGGAAGCAGGAGAGAAATTTTTGAAATCTAGACAAAACTTTTACGAACATGGAGAGCGGGCAAGTAGGTTACTCTCTCACCAGCTGCGTCACTATTCTGCTGCCAATTTTATTACAAAAATACAAACTGCGGATGGAGAAGTTAAGCTTGACCCCAAAGACATCAACGAACAATTCAGATTATTTTATTCATCCTTATATTCTTCAGACAATCCTAGTGACCATGTATTTCTTGACAATGTAACTCTCCCAACTATAGCTGAGGAGGATAAGGCTATCCTTGAGCAGCCGATATTTGAAACTGAGATTAGTCAAGCAATTAGGTCAATGAAAAATAGAAAGGCACCAGGCCCAGATGGGTATCCAATTGAGTTTTATAAGGCTTTTGCCTCCAAGTTGATACCTTTACTGTGCCTCGTCTACAATGAATCACTCAAACAAGAGAAGCTGCCTACATCTATGACCCAAGCCACAATATCTGTGCTTCCAAAAAAGGACAAGGACCCCACTAAATGCGAGTCTTATCGCCCGATCAGCCTACTCACATGTGATTATAAAATACTTACAAAGATTCTCTCCTTAAGATTGGAATCTATAGTACCAAAAATTGTGCATCCTGACCAGACAGGCTTTGTAAAGGGCAGGCAGTCTTTTCACAATTTACGTCGCCTCTTTAACATAATATATTCTAAACATTCGATTCACTCGCCAGAAATAGTGATTTCACTAGACGCGCATAAAGCTTTCGATCGAATTGAGTATGGACACCTTTTCAAAACTCTAAGCAAATTTGGCTTTGGTCCAGTCTTTGTTTCTTGGATTCAGACGTTGTATGCAGCACCCCAAGCTAGAGTGAGGACTAATAACTTAAATTCGCAATATTTCATTGTTCAGAGAGGGACACGACAGGGTTGTCCGTTGTCCCCTCTTCTCTTTGATCTGGTCATTGAACCACTTGCCGCAGCATTGCGATGTAATAACAATATACGGGGTATCACGAGGGGTGGCCTGGTTCATAAAGTGTCATTGTATGCCGACGATTTGCTGATGTTTATATCAGATCCGGAGACTTCAATCCCAGAATGCCTAGACACCATTTCTCAATTTGGTAAATCCTCTGGGTACAAGATCAACCTCACCAAAAGTGTTTTGTTCCCAATTAATGTTTTGGCTCGGAATCGATCCTTTGACTCATACCCATTCAGGACTACAGAGGGTCCCATGACATACCTGGGAGTAAGTGTCACAAGTAGATATAAGGACCTATTCCAAAATAACTTCAAATCAGCCTTAGGACAGATCAAGGAGAACCTTAATCGTTGGTCTACTCTGCCTCTGTCCCTGGCTGGACGTATTAATTCAATAAGTCCCAATCTTCATACCCAAATCATTCTTTAAGGAGCTTGACAGACACATCAGTACATTTATATGGAACAAAACTATACCTCGCGTACGGAAAACAGTTCTCGAGAGACGTAAGGAGAATGCTGGATTAGCTCTACCAAATTTCTTATACTATTATTGGGCTGCAAACATTCACAAATTAGTAATATGGTATGGAGCTTCTATTGGTGGGAGTAGTCCGAGTTGGTGTCTAATAGAACAACATTCATGCTCGTCCGTCTCTTTGGCCTCAATGTTGTGTGCTCCACTGCCAGTGGCAGTGGGTGCACATACGGACAATCCTATTGTAAGAGGCAGCTTGCGCATATGGACCCAATTTCGCAAACATTTTGGCCACATACAAGCTTTGGTGTCTATGCCTCTGTCCTCAAACTTTCTTTTTAAGCCATCGCTTATAGATACGGCCTTTCTCACCTGGGCTAGAAAAGGCATAAACAGTGTGGGGGATCTTTTTGTAGATGGCACGTTCGTTTCTTTTGACTATTTGGTTAATGAATTAAATTTACCAAAAACAAATTTTTTTAGGTATCTTCAGGTCCGTGATTTTGTCCGTTCCCAGTTTCGTTCATTCCCCTTAAAACCAAATATCGGCCCTCTTGATCATTGTCTGACGGTTAAGCCCCATCTCTCGGGTGGTGTCTCCCAGCTATATACTGCTATTCAGGCCATGAAATGCCCATCTCTTCTGTCTCTTAAGGTACAGTGGGAGGAGGATCTAAATACAGAATTGACGGATGAAATTTGGCAAAGAGCTATACATAAAATATACACATCGTCTATCTGTGTTAGGCACAGGTTGATACAATTCAAAGTATTTCATCGGCTGCACCTCTCTAGGACCAAATTGGCCAAAATATATCCTAATGTGGATCCCAACTGTACGCGTTGTCACCAAGCCCCTGCTTCTCTGGCCCACATGTTCTGGTCATGCCCAAGCATAGGCACATTCTGGTCTGAGATATTTAATACCTTCACCTACATTTGTAAAAAGAATATTGATCCAGATCCTATCATTGCAATATTTGGGGTGGTACACAATAAAGTTGGGGTCTCAAGAGGCCAATCTCAATTAATAGCATTCTCTACACTGTTAGCCCGCCGACTAATTCTTACAAATTGGAAATCTCCCTCACCCCCAAAACACTCACGTTGGGTGTGCGAAACTATGTCCTTCCTCCAGCTTGAAAAGTTAAGAACTACAGTCCAAAACTCAGCAGAAAGGTTTCAGAATGTATGGCAACCTTTCTTGGATTATTATGAAAATGCATTTGATGCTAATTCTTTAGATTAAAAAATCTAGGTTCTCATCTCCCTTTCCTTTTTTTATTAAATTTTTTTTTTTTTTTTTTTTTTTTTGTGTGTTCTGTGTGCATTCTCAGTATTTGTACGAACCTTGGATGCCAATCTGCGATGAAAGGGGATATGTGAGATAATGTATTCAAAGTATGGGGTTTGTGGATAGAGATGCCTTGTATGACAAAGAGAATGTATGTTGGTTTGTCTGTGTTATGTACATTTAAAACAATAATAAAAACACTTTGAAATAAAATAAATAATAATAATAATAATTAAAATGACATTCTTCTTTTAAATAATAATAATACAAATAATAATAATAACAAAGACATTCTTACAGTTTTTTTCGATTGCTAAACGACAGTGAGCACAACTGGAGCTACATGTGCAAAACTCTAACTACAGTCTGCACTACCAACAGTCACCTGAGCTAAACCGTTCACATCACCTGCAAAACTCACTCCAAGCAACACAACTCTTAACACATGGCTCAAAACAGGCTCAGTGCAGCCAAACACTATACACAACCCTCACTGAGATAACACACACTGTCACTCAGAACACACTGAGAGTAAAAACACTAGCATCAAACACCAATACAGAACATACAAACTTTTCATCTTTACAGTTTGAACAATTTCAGTGACTTCATACAAAGTAATATTTTCTTCAAAGAAAAGAGTGACATTCTTTCACATGATTTACAGTAATTACATTTTTAGAACATAATTCTTTAAGGTAAATGAAAATGAGCAGTTTGCTTCAATAGTCTGTAGTAATTTACGGAATTACAGTAATGAGAAAAAAAGGTAGAAACTAAAAGTACATACTGTCATTCGAACAAATAATTGAGGGGCTAATCCTGCCTCTCTGTAGCATCAGGCCACAGGTTTTCATCAACATCATCTAATGTTCTCACTTGCCATACACCTGCGGAAGAACCTTCTGGAGTGCCTTATCCATCACTGGCAGTCCTCTGGACTCGTCTCCTCACATCCGGCACGCATGGCTTCCAAAAGAGACATTTGGTCATGTGGGTGGTGACCAAACACTTTCCACCAGAGAAAAGGAAGGGTGAATATGCAGGCAGGTACAAAACCATAAATCTGCGATGTGCTGCAAACCAATCTGTGACAGCTGCAGAGTGGTGAAAAAAAAACGTTATCGCAAACTGTGACAAAAACTTGGGGGTTTCTTACTGGCTCCCCCTGTTCTGCTGTGTATGTAACCTCAGACGTCTTACCTGGACATATTGGTATCTTTGCTCTTTTACCCGTTCACTGTTTCTCTCGAACGGTACAGTGTATAACTGTTACATTGTAACTTGGTGTTTCTGTAGGACTCGAGCAATAGTTGTTGTGCTGATAGAATAAAAATGTTCAAATATATCATTATCAGCCAGCACTCTATCTTGAATCTCCCGCAGTTTTACGTATTGCATTGTCGACAACAACCATGTCAACAATAGCATTTTCCTGCGCATCTGGAAATATTTTTCCTCTTCCTCCTGTTGGGGCCAGCCTTTGGGTCCTGTTGTATATTACAGTTTTTTTCGATTGCTAAACGACAGTAAGCACAACTGGAGCTACATGTGCAAAACTCTAACTACAGTCTGCACAACTAACAGTCACCTGAGCTAAACAGTTCACATCACCTGCAAAACTCACTCCAAGCTACACAACTCTTAACACATGGCTCAAAACAGGCTCAATGCAGCCAAACACTGTGCACAATCCTCACTGAGATAACACACACTGTCACTCAGAACACACTGAGTAAAAACACTAGCATCAAACACCAATACAGAAAATACAAACTTTTCATCCTTACAGTTTAACAATTTCAGTGACTTCATACAAAGTAATATTTTCTTCAAAGAAAAGAGTGACATTTTCATATGATTTATTTAAATTTTTAGAACATAACAATTCTTTAAGGTAAATGAAAATTAGCAGTTTGCTTCAATAGTCTGTAGTAATTTACGAAATTACAGTAATGAGGAAAAAAAGGTAGAAACTAAAAGTATATAATTCAAACAAATAATTGAGGGGCTAATCCTGCCTCTCTCTAGCATCAGGCCACAGGTTTTCATCAACATCACTGTTCTCTCTTGCCATACACCTGGGCAAGAACCTTCTGGAGTGCCTTATCCATCCCTGCAGTTCTCTGAACTCGTGTCCTCACATCCAGCACGCATGGCTTCCAAAAGAGACATTTGGTCATGTGGTGGTGACCAAACACTTTCCACCTCTAGGCAGAGAAAAACTCCTCTATTGGGTTGAGGAAGGGTGAATATGCAGGCAGGTACAAAACCATAAATCTGCGACAATAGCATTTTCCTGCGCATCTGAACATATTTTTCCCCTTCCTCCTGTTGGGGCCAGCCTTTGGGTCCTGTTGTATATTACAGTATATACTACAGTAATACAGTAAAAATATATTTTACAGTCAAACTTACTGTAATATATATCTCTGTAAATATTCTATAATTGCAAAACAAAATAAATTCCTGTAATGTTCTCATTTACTGTAAGGATGTAAATCTCTCCTGTTTCAGCTGAAGTTGCCATCAGCAGTGTTTGAAAGGCACAAGGCTGAAATCTGTTCTGTTGTGAATGTGTGGTTCACAGTTTTGACAGCAGTGTGTTAGCATTTGAACAAAGTGCTGTAAATCCACAGTGTTGTGCAGGTTGTGGTTAAAGTCATGGGATAAGTGTGTAGAGTTTTGAAAACTGTGTTCAAGCAATGAAAAACGAACTAGAGTTTGGTCCACATGAACTGCTGCTGTGCAGACTGTAGTTAGAGTTTTGCACATGTAGCTCCAGTTGTGCTCACTGTCGTTTAGCAATCGAAAAAAACTGTATATAATAAAAATATATTTTAAACTTACTGTAATATATATCTCTGTAAATATTCTATAATTGCAATACAAAATATATTCCTGAAATGTTCTCTACTGTAAGGATGTAACTCTCACCTGTTTCAGCTGAAATTGCCATCAGCAGTGTTTGAACTAGAGTTTGGTCCACATGAACTGCTGCTGTGCAGACTGTAGTTAGAGTTTTGCACATGTAGCTCCAGTTGTGCTCACTGTCGTTTAGCAATCGAAAAAAACTGTATATAATAAAAATATATTTTACAATCAAACTTACTGTAATATATATCTCTGTAAATATTCTATAATTGTTTTGCACATGTAGCTCCAGTTGTGCTCACTGTCGTTTAGCAATCGAAAAAAACTGTAACGTCATGCGAAATTCAACGCTAATAGTTTCAAAATACGTGCTGTAAAATAATGCATTGTGATAGGTAATTTGCTCAACCAACCAGCGATTTAAACTGGATTTCCACCGGAGAAATTGCTCCTCTTTGCCATCTTCCGTGTGTCCTTGGCGTAAAATTATGGCGTGGGGGAGGCGGAGACGTACATAGGGGCGTGTTAATCTAATGACGATCATTTTCAGCCGCGGCATTTATCAAGAGGCAGGTATTGCGTACACCTGAATTTCAAAGGTACGCACAGCTTCATAAATCAGGCGGTGAGAGGAGTGTAAGCATAATCTTACGCCAACATATACGCCCGTTTCGACGCAAGATTGGTAAATGAGGGCCATTGTCTCCAGCTATAGCTTGTGTGTGTGTGTGTGTGTGTGTGTGTGTGTGTGTGTGTGTGGGTGTGGGTGTGGGTGTGTGTGTGTGTGTGTGTGTGTGTGTGTGTGTGTGTGGGTGTGGGTGTGGTGAGCGCAGTGAGCGCACTGTCTCCAGCAATAGCTGGTGTGTGTGTTTCATTAATCCTCCTCTTCCTCATCCACTGAAACAGCTGGACTCAGTCAGGAACGAGAGAGCTCAGATTCTGCCTGAGAAACTCAACATGAACACAAATAAAACAGGAGATATGCTGGAAATGCTCTTCATGAACGTTGTTGTTTCTTTATTTGTTGGCTGACTGTCTTTGCTCATTGTCACATTGTTGAGGTTCAGCGGCTGGTAGTGAAGCAGAATTATAGCACATCAACCGCATTTATACAGGACACTCAGATCTGCAGTAACTGCTCAATCTTTTCATATCTTTTCATCATGTCTTTGTTTTGGGCCAAATTATGGAGAGTATCAGTAACTCAATCATTATTCCATGATGAGACTTAAAAAAAAATGAATCATGGTTACCTTCATTCACTGATTATATTGTTTAATTTCTGAATTGATGTGTTCAGTTTTCTGTACTCGTGACTTCACTGTACATGGCTAAAGAATCTGTAATGTTCAAATGTGGCTTAGTGTGTGTAACACTGAATACATGCTGATTAATAAATGAATGCAGTGTGTTTTTGGACAACACAATTCCCTATAAAGTTAGCATTGGATGGTTTGTTATTTTACAGCAGAGAATAAATTCAATCTGTTCATCATATAAAGCGGTCGAGTCTCTTCAGGAGATTTGGACTAAACCGCTCGATTTAAATAGATTATAGTTTAACAGTATCTTTAACTCTGCCAGAGTTAATTTAAAATACCTTCATTTGTGTTCCGAAAATGATCGAAAGTCTCACGTGCTTGGAACGACCTGAGTGTGATTAAATGTTGACCCTTTTTTATTTCTGGTGAACGGTCTCTTTAAATGTGTTCGCGGCGATCGATCGACCGCGCGCAGAGCAGAGCCATAGAGAGAAAGAGTTGCGACACTCCCATAGACCTCCATTGTAAAAAAATGGCGGCGCTTTTAACCGCCTACTTCCGGGATTTGAAGATCGGATTAGTTCCAAACACTGTCATTTGTGCGTTGAACCCCATTCACTTACATTGCTGCGCGTCGAGTTGTTCCAGTGGTAACTTGCTGAAATATCGACCTCTTTTGAATTGTCAACTGTCTATATTGTTTTAGAGGCCCTTTGCGATGCTTATAGAGCTGGTAAGTCCCGCCCCTTCCGTAAAACCCCGCTGGACCTCAAAGTTGAAAAACCGTCAATGCAAGTGAATGGGAGAAAATAATTATTTTCTGGTCCCGTTCGAATTGTGCTAGCTCAGGTAACGTTAGGCTAATGGCTGAATCTGAATGTATAAGTATATATATGTATGTATACCAGCAGCCATATCACCCTGTAGCCCAAGACTGGTTGCCCACTGAAGCTAAGCGGGGCTGAGTCTGGTTAGTACTTGGATGGGAGACCTTCTGGGAACACCAGGTTGCTGCTGGTAGAGGTGTTAGTGAGGCCAGCAGGGGGCGCTCACCCTGTGGTCTGTGTGGGTCCTAACACCCCAGTGTAGTGACAGGGACACTATACTGACAAAAGAGCGCCGTCCTTCGGATGAGACGTTAAACCGAGGCCCTGACTCTCTGTGGTCACAAAAAATCCCAGGATGTCTGTCGAAAGAGTAGGGGTGTAACCCCGGCATCCTGGCCAAATTTGCCCAGTGGCCTCTGTCCATCATGGCCTCCTAATCATCCTCCTATATATACTAATTGGCTTCATCACTCTGTCTCCTCTCCACCAGTAAGCTGGTGTGTGGTGGGCGTTCTGGTGCAATATGGCTGCCGTCGCATCATCCAGGTGGATGCTGCACATTGGTGGTGGTTGAGGAGATTCCCCCCTTACATGTAAAGTGCTTTGAGTGCCGAGAAAAGCGCTATATAAATGTAATGAATTATAAGCAAAATCACGGGAATCAATTGCCTAATACAGCCCAGTTGTGCTAAAATAAATATGAGACGTCCATCATCATCATCAGATGAATGATATGGAAAAGTTAAGTTAGAGCCGCTAAAGCCAGTGCTACTACTACCCATGCGAACATGAACACTAAGCTTTTCCCTCCTTTTTCCGCCTAAAACTCATTAGAAGTAATATACAGTACTTCGTTGCCTCTCCAAATTTTAAACTAACATTAACAAAATGCAATAACAGCTGAAAAAGTACTTGGGTGTGTGTTTTATTTTATATTTTCCGTTCAATAATGCAATCGCTGCTGTCTGTCCCATACTGTAAGTTCACACCGCCGGCGGCGAGAGCGTCAAATTGCCCGGAAGCCATTCATTTTCAATGAGAGCCGGCGGCGACCTCTGGCGAGGGCGGCGCGGCGCGGCGCATCTTGGACGGCGAGAGCGGCGAGAAGAGTTGAAATTTGTCAACTTTATGGTAATAAGCTATGACGCGGTTCGGCGGCAACCAATCAGAATGTAGAAGTCCTCCGCCTGAGAGGATACCAGAGAACACAATCCTGTAAACTTTGGTTCCGACCACATTAGTTCCTAAGCAAAATGGAGGAAAAGTTAATTATTTACGTACAGGGACATTAAGAAAAAGAATGACGAATGGAAAAAGGTGTCTGAAATTGTTGGTGTTTTGTTACTTTCACATTTAAAATATTTTAATAGGTTAACTTATACCCTACATGTGGCCAGTATGCACAAAATAGGATACTGATTTATTTTCAGTTCTTATTTGCTTTGCGGCTCCTTTAAATAAAAAAATAAAAAAAATCACGCATTCTAAAATCTATGTCAGAGCGCCAGAGAGTCCCTGAATCTCACGGCGTCGATGGCAGGGCGGCGAGAGCGAATTTTGCCGCTCTCGCTGGCGGCGGTGTGAATGTACAGTTAGAAGAACATGACAGCCAGCGTATGTTTTGGAACTATTGGGGCTTACATGAACCACGTGACAGCCATAGCGGCGACATCAAAGAGTGTCACAACTCTTTCTCTCTATCTGTACGTTCACACCGCCGGCGGCGAGAGCGTCACATTGGCCGGAAGCCATTCATTTTCAATGAGAGCCGGCAACGAGCTCCGGTGAGGGCGGCGAGAAGAGTTGAAATTTGTCAACTTTATGGTAATAAGCTATGACGCGGTTCGGCGGCAACCAGCGAGAAGCACCTGGCTGCAGCCTGCAGATTTGGGCGGGGGTGCACCTGGGGCGGGGCTGCACGTGCAGCTCCGCCCATAATGCTTCTCATTGGTTAGGGGCAAGGTGATGATGTCGATAGAGGCGGGGCCGCACCTGGGGCGGGGCTGCACGTCTCTTCCCGCTAACATCTCTTCTCATTGGTTAGTGGCGTGAAGTCATGACGTCGATCTAGCATGTTTTCATTTCCGTTGTTCATCGCTGCATGGTGAGTAACAGGCAAGCTACTCTTTTTTTGTTTAATTCAAATTTTATTTACAATGTTTATTTCTGAAGTGGCATTTAGTGTGATGTTAAAATTAAGTGGTGTAAAAATAAAATCGTGAAACTTTACTCACCATAGGCCTATCACACAAATAACTAGGGCAGCGTTTCCCAAAAGAATCATAGGCGTGTATGTGTGTGTGTGTGTTTGGTTTGGGTGGGATTAGATATAGTGTTAAAACAAGGCCCTTAAAAATAAATATATGGCAAAATGAACCAGGAGAAGAAATATAGGATTTAAGAGTTAATAGTAAAAATATAAAAAGTTATATTGTAGGACATTTTTTAGTTCCTAAGCAAAATGGAGGAAAAGTTAATTATTTCTGTTGCGGGTTTTCCATTATTGTACGACGTGTCCCTGTTTACATACAGGGACATTAATAAAAAGAACAACGAATGGAAAAAGGTGTCTGAAATTGTTGGTGTTTTGTTACTTTGACATTGTTTGAATCAATCTACTCACAGGTCTAATAAGTCTACCAAATCTTGTATATACATTCTGCTGTTCACCAGGCTCTCTGAGAGCATGACAAAACACCGAATCACGTTCAGATGAACTCGCAGAAATCTCTCGCACTACCACTGAAATGTCACCATCACGATCATTTATCGGCACGACAATCGGAGATACAGAGACTTCAGTCTGAGCATCTGACACAAATGATGTTCCAGCAATTGATGCGAGGCACAAAGACGCTGAAGGAACGGACATTCTCTCAGAAATATCATGACACTACATCCCTTCAACCTGTTCAACTTGATTCCCCACTACATGATCACAAATATCATGCTCACCACTGTCAATCATGTCATCTTTCAATTCACCACTGGCAGTCCCTGCCACATCATCTAAATTAGTAATCCATTGAGAAATTCGGTCTGTAGTATCACTCTTCTGACAGTCAGTATGTGACAAATCACAGTCTGAACTCAAATCACACTCTGAACTCACAGAATCATCCCAAGCAGGCAATGGTAAGAAGTTCACCGGCATCAACAGGTTACGATGAACAGTTTTGGTACGACCATTAACAGGGTGGCGAATCTTGTACGTGTTCAAAGAAAAGGTCTTACTGACCACAATATACACCGTG
The DNA here is from genome assembly GCA_033366665.1 of Phoxinus dragarum. Lineage (NCBI taxonomy): Eukaryota > Metazoa > Chordata > Actinopteri > Cypriniformes > Leuciscidae > Phoxinus > Phoxinus dragarum. Next base: position 24,854 of record JARPMJ010006447.1, read on the forward strand.
CTTTCCCAACGATCAGCTAATTTCCTCTTTCCCTTTTCTCCTTTGTTTGCCAGAAGGACCCGATCACCCAACTCCAAAGAATGACCCTTGCACTTGCGATTATAATATTCAGCTTGTTTACTCTGCTGCTGTTGCACATTCAGTTGTGCAAGTGACATTGCCTCCCTTAAATCCTTCCCCAGAGACTGGACATATTTACTCACATCAACAGTCTCATCATCCAAAATCACACTCTCAAACAAAACATCTACAGGCAATCTCGGAGTACGGCCGAACATCAAAAAGAAAGGTGGATAGCCAGTTGTCTCATGTCTAGTGCAATTGTACGAAAAAGTCAGTGTGTTCAGCATCTGAGGCCAAACCGCTTTAGACCTCAGAGGCAGGGACCTTATCATGTCACCAAGAGTACGATTAAACCTTTCAGTTTGACCGTTACCCATAGGGTGATAGGGCGTGGTACGAGATTTGGTAACACTTGACAACTTCAACATTTCAGCAATCAAAGAACTTTCACATTTAAAATATTTTAATAGGTTAACTTATACCCTACGTGTAGCCAGTATGCACAAAATATGATACTGATTTATGTTCAGTTCTTATACAGGTCTGGGAAATTTTGGAGCAACCCTTTCTCTTATTGATTGAAGAATGTATAAAAACTGAGACGATGATTCCCACTATGAAACAAGGAATGATTTCTCTTATTCCCAAACCAGACAAAGATATAACTATAATTGATAATTGGCGCCCTATCACACTGCTAAATTTTGATTAAATGAATTGCTTCTATTTTTGCTAAGAGATTAAAACAACATTTACATCATATCATTAATGAAACACAGACCGGCTTTATGAAAGGACGTCATATTAGTTGTAATACTCGACTTGTTCTGGATCTTATTGATTATAAAGAAGACATTGATTCTGATGCAATTATTTTATTCCTTGATTTTTATAAGGCCTTCGACACTGTAGAGCAAAAGTTCCTTATAGGTTCTTTAGAGGCTTTTGGATTCCCATCCAATTTTATTAATGTTGTCCAAAGATATTGATAGATGTATAATTTTAAATTCACGAACATCACCAAGGTTTCCTATTCTTCGTGGAATAAGACAGGGTTGCCCGTTAAGCCCATTTTTATTTTTATTGGTTGTAGGAACATTATCCATTGATATTTTGCGCAATGATAACTTTGTTGGTCTTAGTATCTTTAACAGAGAGATTCGAATATCACAATTAGCAGATGATACCACTTTATTCTTAAAAGATAAAGAGCAAGTTTCTCCAGTCTTAACTACAATTAATGCTTTCTCTAATGCTTCTGGACTCAAGCTTAATTTATCCAAGTGTGAAATTATTTGCTTATTTGACAATGTCGAAACTAAAATTGAAAATATACCAATTAAAAATTAAGTGAAGTATTTGGGGATTCAGATAACGAAAAATTTAATTAGTCGACAGCTTATGAATTTCGCTCCACGACTATCAAAAACAAAATATATTTTTAATAGTTGGCTTCAAAGAGATCTGTCAATTTTAGGTAGAGTATTTTTATCCAAAGCAGATGGATTATCCAGATTTGTGTACCCTTCCCTGTCTTTAGCTGTAGATAATCACACCTCCAAAAATATTGATAAGATTTTTCTTGATTTTATTTGGAATAATAAATCTCACAAATTGAAGAAATATATTTTAGCAAACAAAAGGAGTGAGGGGGGTCTTGAAGTCCTGAACTTTGATGATACTAACAACACATTCAAGATTAATTGGTTGAAGAAAGGCTTGCTTGGGTCAGATTCTATGTGTTTTTTTATCCCTAATAATATATTTAAAAGGGTAGGTGGGCTTTCTTTTTTGATGAAATGTAATTACTCCACTGGTAAATTACCCATTAAATTGGCTAGATTTCATCAACAGGCTTTGTTAGCCTGGAAATGTATTTACAACCACAACTTTCCCCCCCACAAAACCATTTTATGGAATAATTCCGATATTAAAATTAGAAATAGATCATTCTTTTTTTGATAAATGGTTTGATAAAAACATAATTTTTATTGCTGATCTATTCAACTCTAATGGTGATCTGTTATCTTATGAGAGTTTTATGAATATATACCAATATCCTATCCCGTTTAAAGAATTTAACTCTGTTATAAAGGCTATTCCAAGTGGTTTAATATGTCTGATGAAGGCTTTCCTTACCCATGAGTCATGTTCTAAACAACTACCCTTGTTATGGTTGGGAGGTGTTTCGCTTTTAAGTAAAGATTGTAATAATAAATATATTCGTCAACTTTCTCAATCAAAAAACGCTCTTACTCCAAAGGGAAAACATTTTTGGCGTTCTATAATAGATAACAATCAATGGAGGAAAACATGGTTACTACCATTTAAATATTGCATACCCAATAAAATGAGAGAAGTGCATTTTAAAATATTGCATAATATATACCCTTGTAATTCACTTTTGTCCAAATACTGTGATGTAGATGATTTATGCACCTTCTGTAAGGTTGAAAATGAAGACATCTGTCATTTGTTTTTTTCTTGTAATGTTTCATCAATTTTCTGGAATGATTTGAGCTCTTATTGTTTTTCTCAAGTTAATATGAATGGTAATCTATGCATTAAGGATGTCATTTGTCTTTTTGAAAACCCAAACAAATCTTTAGAAACTACTGTTAACTTCCTTATCCTTGTGGCAAAGTTTTACTTTCACAAACAAAGATTTCTTAAGAAAATGCCTACTTTTAAAGATTTCTTATGTGAAGTAAAATATTTAATTAAATCACTAAGAGTAATTGATAACATAAAATGTACTTCTTTTTTGAAGAAATATGATGAGATCTTTCATGTACCATGATTTATATATTTGTTTATTTTATTTTTATTTTATTTTATTTCTCTGTTTCGTTCTTTCTATTATTGTCCTATGATTGTGCAAGATAAGAATTTACTTGTATAACATATACAATTTTAGACATGTTCTGATTTCTAAGAGATGCGTGTTTGCACTATTGTAAAAAAAAAAAAAAAAAAAAACGTCACAGGCCGAGTTGTTCAGGTCATTCAGTGCAGCGATTATCATCAGAGTCAGTGCCAGAGTTAGTTAGTGCCAGAGTTAGTCAGTGCCAGAGCTAGTCAGTGCCAGAGTTAGTCAGTGCCAGAGCTAGTCAGTCAACTCGCTGCAACACAATTTCCCCATGGGGATAATAAAAGTCAATGTAACCCTGGTTAAATAAAGGAAGTTAAGTTTAATTTATTTGCAATTTATTAACATCTAATTTCCCTAATGAAGGTAAAATAGTGATGTGTAAAAGCGATTTTAGAAAAATAGTGGGTGATTTAAGAAAAGCAGTTATTATTGGTTGATTTGCGATTGACCAATGAGAACGCTCCCGACATCACGCGCTGTGCGTGTGTGTGGAGTGGACGCGCCTGCGAAACGAGAGTTGAGCATAGAGGAGAGAAGACGTGAGTCGATCTTCGCGCTAGAAGTTAAAAGTATATAGTTGAAAGAAAAGTAGAAAAAAACTTTAATTTAATTCATTTCATACCGTGCAGTGTATGGAGAAGCTGAGTGAGTGTTGAGTTGCAATTTTACTCCGGTGAGTCAGCATAACTTTCTAAATGTTAATGTATAAACTTCCTAACACGATTAAAAAATGGTTAATTCGTTTGACTAAATTGTTATTTTCAATTTCATGTCGTATTTCAACGTTAGAGATTAAAGTGAATCGTGTGGATATTTATCGTTCACCGACGCCATGCGGGCCTGTGAGACACGCATGGGTGAAAGCAAAAGACGATTAATATAGAGGTAAATGAGTAATATATAAGTTCTTGTGGAGAAATACTGCTTTGTTCTATTGTTTAATTTTACTATTTCATTTTAAATGATTGTAAGTGTGGTCATAGTGAACCGCGTGGTTATTCCTCCATTTCAGTTCACGGGCGCCATTATTGGTCACCTGCGCTTGTGTGAGAAAGACCAGTAGGATTGTTCTAGAGGTAACTTACATAGTGTAATATCTCTTCTTGACAAATTTATATTTGTATGGTTAATTGTTATTTTGATCTGTGATGTGAAATTATTTCTGAAATCACTATGTAGGAGCCATTTATGTTTATTGTTGGCATAATATTTTATTTTGTTTGGATATATTTATATTATTATTTTGGACACTAGGTGGCAGTGATTAGATGCACATGGTTGTATATAAGGGGCATAGGTTACAGGAAGTGGTAGGCACAGGTAGGGGGAGCACACACAGTTCTCACCCAAGGGGGTAATCCATCCGCCGGAAACTGAAGCCTCCGCGGGCGCCGCCATTGTAGCAGAACTTCACCTGCTGTTAGCATTCCATTGACTCCCATTCATTTTTGCGTCACTTTGACAGCGAATAACTTTACATCTGAAGCGTCCAAAGACTCCATTTGTCCATTATTTATTTCTAAAGAAACACGACAATGTATAAAAGGCTCCATTACTTTGTATCTTACGTTATGACTTCGTAGAAGCCGTTTTTGTAAAAAATAGGCTAACGATTGCGTCATACCCACGCGACTCTCTGTCGCACTGTAGAGACATTACCGTATAGACAGGCAGAGAAGCTCGCAAGCAATCGGGGGGACGTGGAGGCATAAAGTCAAGGGAGAAGCCCATAGAGATTCATAAAGTTTCTCCTGCTGCTAGCTCATTGACAACTAATAATCACGCTCTCCGTCTCTGCGAGATTCGGAAGGGAAAGATTTAGATTTCCCTCGGCACAGCTACTAGAAGACCCACGTCACATCTGCGTCGTCAAGCTCAGTTAGAGTCTGCGCAGTTCGCCTGGCGATCAGGAAGTGAGTGCTTCAAATCGGGCTTCACTTTTCTCCGTTGAAATCTATGGGGTCGCTGTGTCCATCTTATATACTGTCTATGTTCTCACCAGACCACAGATCACACGCAAACTACTGGAAACAAGTTAAGTAATCAACTGGTATGTTCATCTGTTTGTACTATTAACTGCAATAAACCACAAACCTCAACTGCAATAATCTCTGGAAAACATTTGTGTGTCTGCGTAAAAACTTCACTCCTACCTGTGTATAATGGCAAAGATAAGTATGAGAAATAGAAGGCTAGAGGTACAGCAAAACAAAGATTGCCATTACACACTAAATGAATGTTCTGGTCTGTGATCAGGCCAGGTTAGGAAAAAAAACTTGCATCACAATAAGTTGTGATTGTCAAAACATTTAGTAACTTATTTTTATTAAGTTTACTGACAACATGTTACAGTGTTTAGCTGCATGGTTACAATTACGATTCATTTTGATAATAATTAGTTAGATACATGTTAAAAAATAAATCACTAATGCTGTAAACATAGAGAGCCCTAGGCTATTTTTATTAAAGGTTAAAAATAACAGCTTAAATAAAATATAATGCGTTCTTTATTATAATAACAACTTAATAATATTTTAATGATATAAGTAAAAATATATGTAGCCTAATATAGTGGACATATTTAACAAAACTCTATAGCTAATTTTTCCAGCCTATAAATGGTCATTAAATTGCTTTCCTGATGTAAATGTAACTTATGTGACATTGTTCTAGCCTACCAGTTTTGAAGTCCATTTACATTTAATATCCTCGCTCTGACTTGGTAAACAGGAAGAGGTAGACGTCTGCGTCTGTGTAAAGTTAGTACGGGTAACTTGCTCTACAGCAACACTAGCGGCTGGCTGACCAAATCGCTCTTCCTGCAACGCGAACGGGGGTAAACACGGGGGATTTGAATGGGACGGATGTATCGATACTCGCAGCTAAAAAATCGATACTTTTTTTTGGGGGGGGGGGGGATCGATTTATATCGCAGAATCGATAAAATCGCCCAGCCCTACCAAACAGTAGACTGTACCCATTGACTTCCATGGTATTTTTTTTTCATACTATGGAATAGGGATGGCGAAAACTAAAAAAATTCTTGACCGACCATCGAGCCTCATTAGCCACCGGTTAACCGATTAGTTTAAAATATGCTGCACTATTTGAACTTACATCCATTTCGAGCCGCACCTGGAATTTCGCAACTCTGTCGCATCTCTCTGCCGCTCACACACACACACACAGCCCTGGCGGCGCCCTTACACTCACGTCACTTTTTCAAATCCCCTACACCGCGAAACATGAGTCCTGCAAACGCGGCGCCGAGGAGCTTGTATGTAATCGGAGGACAAATGTCTCCTTCGTTTCGAAATGGTTTGGATACAAGGTGATCGCGTTGAAAATAAAGGCGCTTGTCTAGCGTTAGAAGCTCATTTGAAACATTGCCGAGGCTCATTTAAGAAAATGACAGCTCCGAAGAGGCTTGTCTTTGTGTCATGTTTTCAGGTGATACATCATAGATGATGTGCTACTACTGTATTTAAGCACTGTATCACACAAGTTGCAACTTGCATCTGTGTCATTCTTGTTGGTGAAATAGTCCCACACACTACTCTTCCTCGCATGCTTCCTCCTGTCGTCTGCCCTGGCTCTAACCTCGAGTGTGTTAGCCTGTAGCCTTTACTGTTCGCAAACCTTGTGAGCGCGCGAACCCAAACGCTGTGACCTCACGCCGAATGTTTTTATTGGTCTATTAAGTACAAACAGGCGAGTTATGAAAAATTGAGTGTGAGGGATTTGTTCACTTCACACAAAAAGATCTTGGAATGAGATGGCAAACTGTAGAAGCGTTTAGTCCACTGTCTATAATAGCCTAATTTAGAGATCACATTTTTTTTTTTTTTTTACCGACTACCGACAACTTTGATCGGTTAACGTTGTTACATGCCTGGCTCAAAGCATGCAACAGAGTAAAGGGAAGACCACACGCGGAATCGTGATATATAAATATATATATCTTTGATTTATTAAATAAATAGAAGGTAACAGAATAAATGTTATACAGTCAGTAATGGAGATGGCTTAAACATAAAAATGTAAGCAATCAGTGTAATGTGGTGTAATGAATAAACGAAAACAAAATCCTAAACGGTGCGGGAGGAATGGAGCGGCGGTGGTTCTCTCCCCCGGTCTCATCTGAAGCGTCTTTTAAAGGCCCAGACCAGGAACTGATTAGCGCGATTCCAAACACCTGCGCCCAATTCACCTGTGGGAGACAGACACAGCGCACAAGCAGGAGGAGGAGCCAGGCAAGGCCGTGACACCCCCCCCCTTACGACAGAGGCCTCTCAAAGAGAGACTCTGGAAAAAATGACACACCCCTTCCCCCAGCACCCAAACATAAAAAAAAACAAAAACAAAAACATACTCAACTTTGTCTAGGGGTCATGGCTTGGACACTCCACCCAAGCCCGCAAAGCAGATACAAAATGGTCACTGGAGTCCAGCAGCCCCCCCCCTTTCCTCCACTCCCTAGTAGTTCCAACTATTCTCCCTCGAACCCAAGGCTCCAGCAAATCCCGGTACCTGGAAAGCCAAATTTTAAGGAGACTAGGCAGAGAAAGAGATGAGAGATACCAGAGAGAGAGAAAGACAGGGCAGACACTGACTCACTCCGGCTCACACGGGGCACGAGACAAGGCATCAGCCATGATATTATCCACTCCCCGAATGTGCCGGATCAATAGGCTATACGGCTGCAAAAACAACACCCAGCGCATAAGGCGCTGACTTGGACTCTTTATAGAGTATAAGAACGTTAGTGGGTTATGATCAGAATAAATGGTAACCGGAACAGCACCCCCACTTAAATAAACATCAAAGTGTTGTAATCCCCATATTAAAGCTAGTGTTTCTTTCTCGATGGTCGAGTAATTTAACTGGTGGCAGTTAAACTTTTTTGAGAAGAAACACACTGGCCGGTCTACGTCGAGTGACACCCGATATAACCTCTGCCTTATCGGCTCAGTGTCACCCACATCAATGTCGTGCTGGATCAAACGAGTGCACGACGGTGTGTCTGAAAACAAAGCAGGAAAGTTAGAAATCAACGACTCAACAGCTACTGCCCTCTCCTTGGACAAATGCCCAAGTAGTGTGTCCAAATCAGACAGCTTCTCTGAGTTCTTCAACCGGGGCTGGAGCACACAGTCGTCTGGGCTAACCACCTCCTCATCACCACACGCTGCTACCATGTGGGGAGAGAAGCTAGATATCCCAGCAACTGCAGCCAAAGCAACTGACTTAACCTGATCACCAGTCTCTGCTGCCCCAGAAACCGGAGATCTCCTGTAGTAAGGTTTCAAAAGATTAATGTGACAGAGTTGAGTATTACGCCTACGGTCAGGAGTTGAAACTAAATAGTTCAGGTCTGACACCTGACGAACAACAGTGTAGGGACCTGCGTATTTAGCAAGAAAGGGGGAACCAGCTATCGGCAACAGCGCCAGAACCTGATCTCCAGGACTGAACACTCTCGGCTCAGCCCGGCGGTCATACCAACTCTTCATTTTCTTCTGAGCCTTAGTCAGATTTTCCACAGCCATCTCACAAGCTAAGAACAATTTTCGACGGAAGCCGTTTACATACTCCAACAAGTTAGTGGGACTCTCAGGACACTTCAGCTTATCCTGCAAGACCGCTAAAGGCCCACGAACTCTATGGCCGAACACCAGATCATTAGGTGAGAAACCTGTACTTTCCTGTGTTACCTCACGTGCTGCAAGCAATAACCATGGAAGCCCTTCCTCCCAGTCTTTGCTGAGCTGAACACAGTAACCCCTAAGCAGTGACTTGAGCGTCTGGTGAAAACGCTCCAGAGAACCTTGGCTCTGGGGATGATAAGCGCTACTACGCTGATGCTTAACACGCAGCTGCTCAAGCACTTCTGAAAACATACGTGATGTAAAATTAGAGCCTCTGTCACTCTGAATAATCTGCGGAATGCCAAAGATGGAGATAAACTGAGAGAGAGCCTTCACCACCGACTTGGTAGAAATTGTACGTAACGCATAAGCAGCGGGGTAACGGGTGGCCTGACACATCACAGTAAGAAGGTAAACACACCCTGACTTCGATGGAGGCAATGGTCCAACACAGTCGATTAGCAAATGCTCAAATGGGTTCCCTAAAGCTGGAATAGGGTAAAGTGGAGCTGGCTTGATCACCTGATTAGGCTTTCCAGTTAACTGACAGGTATGACAGGTCTTAATGAAGCATGCCACATCCTTCTTTAGGCAAGGCCAATAGAAGTACTTCATAAGTCTGTCATACGTCTTCCGCACCCCCAAATGGCCCGCTATATCACCATGAGCTGTCTGTAGTATCAAGTCTCTAAACTTCATGGGCACTACTATCTGGAAAACAGGATCCTCAAACAGATCATTAATCTGAGGCATCCACTTACGAACCAACAGCCCATCCTGAACAAAATAACCCCTCGCTGCACTATGTCGCTCCTCATCAGGCAAAACCCCAGCAAACAGTTCACTCAATGTTGAGTCCTCCTTCTGAGCTACAACAAAATCACTAAATGACAGAGAAGATGGCAACTCTGGCAAAACAATAGGCTGTAAATCAGGCTTACGCTTTTTCTCTAGAACCTCCGTTCCAGAGGCACGGTTCATGGCACGTGTTACTGCACAAGCAGTAAACACCTCAGGTAAGCTCTGCAGGCTACTATCAGCACCTGATGGAATAGACGGAACACTCTTAACCACCACAGGTGGCGGCACATCACGCCAAACACGCTCTCCAGCCAAGTTATTACCCAAGATGAGATGTACACCATCTACAGGCAACGTATGGCGCACGGCAATGACAACCTCACCCTGAACCAGGTCTGATTGTAGCTCAATCCTATGCAGAGGGACAGTTACAACCTGCAACCCAATTCCCCTCACTAAAACATTACCAGTGCTGGACTCGCTAGAAAGAGGCAAAACAGACTCTAGAAGAAAAGATTCACTGGCCCCCGTATCTCTAAGAATTTTAACTGGCACCTTTTCAGAACGGCCCACCAATGATACAAAACCATCTGTAATAAAAAGAGAATAATCATTGACATCGGCTTCAATTACATCAGAACAGCTATACTTACTAGACCCAACAAGGCTGTCTGCAGACAAGTTAGAGGAGGCCACACCCACTTCAGGGTTTGACTTAATCTCTGTGTGGATGAACTCAGACTGTGTGCGCACACCAGAAACGGCAAGGGCAACAGGTCTTGCCGCGCCAGATTTGTTCCTCTGGCCTCTTGCTTTCAAGGCCGGACATTCGTTCTTCCAATGCCCCTTCTCTAAACAGTAATGACAAGCATCCGGATCTGCCCTTCCACGAGACTGTTCTTTGGCAACAGACTGACTAGTGGAAGAATTAGAAAATCCCGGACGTTCACTGAAACGTCCAAAGCGCTGCTCGCGGTAGCCCTTTCCTGGATTATGTTCTTTAAAATTTTGCCTGTGCGTTAAAACATATTCATCAGATAAAACAGCAGCATCTGCTGCTGTTTTTACCTTCCGCTCATTTATATATACTGCGATTCGATCAGGGAGGATGTTTCTAAATTGCTCCAAAACAATTAAATTACACAACTCTTCAAAGGTAGAGACGCCTACTGCCGCACACCAACGATTGAAATGGCAGTTCAACTCTCTTACTACCTCTGTGTAAGTCTGCTTTTCTCCCTTCTTCCAATTACGAAAACGCAGTCTATATGCTTCTGGAACTAACTCGTATACCTTAAGCACAGCATCTTTCACGCTTTTATAAATCTTTCTTTCAGGCACCGACAAAGCAATAAACGCCTCCTGCGCTTTTCCAACTAGAACGCTCTGGAGTAACAACGTTCGTTCAGGATCACTCCAACCACGATCATCTGCCACACTTTCAAACAGTGAAAAGAACACATCCGGATCTTTCTCATTAAACCTTGGTAGCAATCTGTCCATATTAAAAATATCAGGGGTGCGCGCTGGTCCAGTCGGAACATCGCCACCAGTATCACCAGTCATTTTTCCTTCTGCTATCAACCTAAGGCGTTCTAAAACAATTTCTCGATCACTTTTGATTTTATCATATTCTAGTTGACGTTCAGCTTCTCTCTCCCTACGTTCGGCCTCACGTTCAACTTCTCTTTCTCTACGTTCAGCTTCTCTTTCTCTACGTTCAGCTTCTCTTTCTCTCTGTTGCATTTCTAACAATTCTTTTTGTTGCTCAAAAGTAAGGCCAATATTACTGTGAATTTCACCCAATGCTGCCAGTGGCGTTGAAGCACCTTCAGGCTCCAACTCATCCATTGATGGGAGAATTTTTCTTTCAGCCATTTTAGTTCGAACAATCTGCCTTATCTGCGCCAATTTTGCATTTTTTTTCAAGCCCAAATCAAAATTATAATGTTCACTAACATCACACAACTGCTCCTTAGTCAACGTATCTAAAACCTGATCTGATGGAGCAGCGAAAAAAATATCCAAAGTATCCATCTATTAACTCTGCCGTTTTGTTTTAACCTCTAAACCAAAATTGTTTTAAATGAGCACGTTTATCAATATGTAAGTGCGGCTACCCCACTGCAGTTACAAGACAAAAAAAACACGGAGCTGCCCTGCGCACATCGATCCACTTCATGCATACCCCAAGAACAGAGATTTTTAATACACGATATCAGCGGCACCTGACTTCCCCGACAAAATGCCGTTAAAGCAGGTATCCACGACTGTGTCCTCCGCCCAGGATATAGCACAAAAACAAAAAACTAAAATAACAAACAAGCGTTAAGCGCTTATCAGGGGTTCGCAAAGCTCCAATGACTATACAAAAAAAACAAAACAATCTATTTTTCTTCTTTTTGTCTCGCAACCACAGCGAAGGCGCGCACCCACCCAACAATTTTAACCTGGCTGTATTTAAACAAACCCAGGCACAAACGAACCAAATTATATCCCTTTTCTCCCGCACCGATATAATACAAAAAAAAAAAAAAAACCTTAAACTGATCCGCGTGTGTCTTTCCCAATAATTTACCATGCGTTAAATCTCAATCCAACTTACTGCTCCGGATCACCCAAGGATCCGAATACAGTCAACAAATTAGGCACGTTAATCAAAACGGCCTATACTAAGTGCGTTTAACAACAAACACTATTGCACTCAAACCCAATTGAGAAATGCAAATAAAAACGCATATTTACCGATCGATGGTTCAAAATCCTGGACGAGATCCCCAAATCTGTTACATGCCTGGCTCAAAGCATGCAACAGAGTAAAGGGAAGACCACACGCGGAATCGTGATATATAAATATATATCTTTGATTTATTAAATAAATAGAAGGTAACAGAATAAATGTTATACAGTCAGTAATGGAGATGGCTTAAACATAAAAATGTAAGCAATCAGTGTAATGTGGTGTAATGAATAAACGAAAACAAAATCCTAAACGGTGCGGGAGGAATGGAGCGGCGGTGGTTCTCTCCCCCGGTCTCATCTGAAGCGTCTTTTAAAGGCCCAGACCAGGAACTGATTAGCGCGATTCCAAACACCTGCGCCCAATTCACCTGTGGGAGACAGACACAGCGCACAAGCAGGAGGAGGAGCCAGGCAAGGCCGTGACAACGTTGATACGGTCAACCATCGGTCAAACGGTCATCGGTTAACATCCCTACTATGGAAGTCAATGGGTACAGTCTACTGTTTGGTTACTGACATTCTTCAAAATATCTTTCTTTGTGTTCAACAGAAGAAATAAATTAATACAGGTTTGAAACAACTTGAGGGTGAGTAAATGATGACAGAATTTTAATTTTAAAGTGAACTATCCCTTTAAGATAGCAGCGCCCGCACCCCTGGCTGCAGCTTTCCCGCGGATGAATTCATGCTTTGGACACTGATTACTTTTGAGTTAAGTCCTGTTATCTGTCAACAATATAATTGTTTTCTCTAACATTGTTGTTAGTTAACATGTTTAACATTAACGTTATATTGGTAAGTAAGTAAGCTTGTCGGCTAGTCGGCTAACGTGAGATCAGCAAATTGTGTTGTTACTGTTAGCCTACAATGTTAGTTCAATGTGAAGAATTGGCAAGGCTATCTCCTCCACTGCATTAGTGTTAATTTCTTTGACGAATCGTTTTCATCAACGACATTTTTTCACAGACGAAAACGAGACGATGAAGTAAATTATAAAAACTAGTTTAGAATGCCGAAAATCTATTGACATTTTCGTCAACAAATAAACTAGACGAAAAAGTTAGTGACGATTTGGGAAGCGATCCATTCAGAACTGATTTCCTGCGTTGGTGGTAGATGTGCACAAACTGTAACGAGCTGATGTAATTTAATAATAATAATTGTTTGAATAATTTTATTGTTAAACAACAGAGTCCTGGTGTCCACTACAGAGCACATGCATATGGACAAAATATCCTTTTTCACAAATGATTTGTTTCTTGTGCTCTAAACAATGTAATGACATAAACACTAAAATACTAAATTCACAAAACTTTTTCTCTGGGTGTCAGGAGCATATAAACAGACATAAACAGGAGACAATTATAATGTGACTTGCGTGTAGCGCAGCTTTAGCGACGTGTGTGGTTCTTCTCATGTTCTTCAATGCAGAACTAGTGCATCATTCAGCCGTAATCTGTGCTAATAACACACGTTTCTCATCAATATTGTTGTTTGCAGAAAAGCACTCAAAGTGGACGAGTGCGTGTGCCAGCGGCGTCCAGAGAGTGTGGAAGGCTGGGAAACGTTTCTTCCACACGCACGAGACCAAAGTGTGTGCTTTTGTGCCCGAGGAGGAGCGTCCACACACACCGCAGGAGCGTCCACACACACGGACACGTCCGCTGGGGTCCAGGCCGACACGCAGTGAGTGTTTATTATCGTCACTCATGCTTCTGGCTTTAGTGTAATCTCTACTCCTGTGGTCTCCTGGCCTCAGGTGTGTTTGCGGCTGGACTTCAGACTCATGCTGGATATTATTAACATCGTTAGCCTCATAGCATAATTGCCTAAGTCATATTTCAACGTTTTTGGAAAACATGAAAAAACACAATATTTAGAAATCACATTGTGATTTTTTATTGATATTAAAACAGTACATTCAACCAGATGTGTGAACAAGTATGCAAAAAGAAAAATATCCATCACCAATTGCCTAACAAATAAAAGTGACTTAGGCAGAACATGCCATGACTTAGGCATTTTTTCTCTTACATATAAATGCAAACATAACATAACAAAAGTTGTTTTTCTCTCCTAAATATAACCAAGATGTGTAACTTGCCAACTATAACCAAGTTGTTTCTTAATGTCTAACCTTTACTACTGTTTTCCTTTTCCACCCTTAATCGAAGTTCCACTCAGGTGCTGTGCAAACATAACATAACCATAGTTTTTTTATTCTCCTAAATATAACCAAGATGTGTAACTTAACCCTAACCAAGTTGTTTCTTGATGTCTAACCTTAACCACTTTTCCTTAACCACCAAGTTCTACTCGGGTGCTGTGCACACTCATTTTCACACTGTCTATTGATGAGGGAGGTTGTCATAGTACTGGTGGGCCACTCTTGGTGGTACTGGTTTCATTGCCTGCAAGTCATTGAATTTCTGAAACTGAGAGTAATTGGCAATTGGGCAGGAAAGAGTGGGACCCAGTGGAATGGTTCTTTGGGGATGTTGATTCGCTGAGGCAGGTCTTCCCATTCAGACTCAAATTCCAACTTGTACCGGATTTGACTATCAGCCAAGTACTGGAGAGCCCGGAAGCCATGGACTGTGGGGTCACCAACCTTTTTACCTGGTCGAATATTGGTGACATAGGCCCCAGATAACTTCATGAAGTCATTATGGTATAGCTGAGTCACCTTGTATGGGGATGGATGCATTCGTGCAGTCTCAAAGATGACAATGTAATCACGTGGAGTGTGAATTTCTTTGACGATGCGCCGCTCAATGAGGCTATGCATGGAGTCACACTCCATTTGTGTGTGCCCAGCAACCAGAAACTTCTGCTCTATGGTGACACCATGCTTCATGGTTAAATGCCCATTTTACTTTCACTATTGGTTACTGATTAAAAGGAAATTACCATATTTGGATCCGACAGCATTATACAGAAGAGAGAGACCTTTCCAGCGGTGTGCGTGATTAAAAGGAAGCAGAGAGAGATCGCGGAGCAGCGCGTTGATTTAGAACGCCAACTTTTGTTGAATTTCGGAGAAATCTACGGACGCAAATAGACAAAGTGTAGTAAAATAGACCTAAATGTGTATTTTGGACTTTTTTTCACCACAAGTCTGAAAGAAGACATGTTATTGAAGACAAATAGCCCAAAATCTCAAAATTGACCAGTGAAAAAAAACCCCGATGTTTTTGCCTGTCGTGTCTTGCCTTAAAATTTAAAGTAAATGCTTGAAAAATTACTTCACTTGCCTAAAATTACCTAAATGTCTTTTTATGGTGATGTTCTGACCAGAAATGAGGTAATATTTAGCTAGTGTTTGCTAGCTACTTATCTTGTAGCAAAAAATGTGTTTCAAGTTTAAATACATAGTTCATAATCCCTTTGATTGACTGAAATTACATTTAGTGTCTAGAAAATTTAAGAAATATGAACTCTTACCAGATGAAAACAAATCAAACAGAAGAGCTAATACATCACTTCTGGACATGTCTTTCCATGTTTTTTGCCATTTAGTTTGTATCAAAACTGCCTAAGTCAAAGAGATGACTAAGGCAGATAGTGTTTTTGGATCCTAATAAGTGTTGTGATTGGCTAAGGACATAGGCAGAAAGGCAAGATGATGCAGCAGTGGAAGGACAGTAAAAATAGGCAGATATCACAATTTGGCCAAAAAATGACTTAGGCAATTATGCTATGAGGCTAACGACATGCTAACGTGTGTTTTTCAGGATCCTTTAAATCTCTTTGAGGTCGTGAAGGAACTCAAATGCAGAGGCGACCGCACTGATTACATGGGATTTCGCAAGTCGGATAGCAAACGAGTATGTTACTCACACTTTTTCCCTCTTGTTCTCTTCTGCCTTTAGTCTTCAGTCCTGACATAAACATACAGCTTTGATCAGAAATGTAAAGATTGTAGATGCACATAAACTAAAATGGATCAAATTACTTACGTTTGCAAAAATTTTCTTCACTTTTTAGGTGCTCATCAGTGTTTTTAGGAAGAGCCGGCCTGAGAAGTTGGTGGACTTTGTAAGTTGACAACTTTATTCTTCATGAAATTCTCCAATAATCGTTTATTAAATTCTAATTTGGTAATTGATAAATCTGTATGTAGACCGTATAAGATATAGTTGAAAGCCTAGAAACATCAGTTGTAAAGTACATTGCTTTCATCTTTAATAAACTCATTAAGCCCAAATTATGTGGTATATCCCCAAGTATATTTAAGTAATTAAATGAATATAAACATGTGATTAATTGACTGATGGCTCGAATGAATGACAGGGCAGCCCAAGAGTTTACTTTGAAAGGCTGGCGAGATGAAAAAGTATCCCGGGCCTTTAGTCACGAGATCAGAGATTAGTTAGGAGTCAACTAACCTTCTATCGACCTCTTTTCTTTAGCCCGGATATTCCACTCCTTTGAGCCGAGACGCAGCGGCGATGTTGCTGCTACAGAAGTTTCCGGCCAGCACACACGTCATGCACTTGTATGACATTTTTGTGATGAAAGATGAAGACATCCTGGTGCTGGAGTATCCTCATCAAGGCATGACCTTGTTTGAATATGTCCAGAGAAACAGAGGCAGCCTGACTGAGATTGTGGTGAAGCACATAATTCGGCAGCTCGTTGTGGCACTGCATCTTTCACGACACGCACATAAAAAATCTTTCACACTGTCTCGTTCCCTGTTCCCCTCTGTGTTTTTAAACCCTGTGTTCTCTCTTGTTCCTTGTCAGTGATTGTATGTACGTTCCATGTGAGTGTTCCCGTTCCCTGTTCTGAGTTTATCCTGTTCTAAGTGATTAAAGTCTACTGCTTGCATTTAGATCCGACTACCGCCTTTGCTTCCACGCAATTCGTGACAGTTATACACTCAAAAAAATTACCGAGGTCCGGACCTCGGAGACCTCAATGGTGGGTACGGCTCTGACTCGTAGGCTATTTGGCCGCTTGAGTTTCTAGAGATTTTTTATTATTATGGCCTTTTCAGCGCCGCCTTTGTGCCTATTTATTATCCATGTTTTGTATCTCTTATTTTTTGTGGGGCTGTGAGAAAATAATAATGAAAAAATAGTGGGCCTGCGCTGTGACTGGAGCCTATATAGGGAAAGCATTCAACCCAGTGCCATGACAACACCGGCCCTCCTGGCCAATAAAACAGATCGGCCCACCGGGAATTCCGACCCGCGTTTCGCTGCCTCTGGAGACCCATTTAACTTAATGAAGATTTTACCATTGGATTTTTTTCTTGTTTCTTGAGGTATCTTGCTTTTCTGGCTATGTCTGCATTCCTTTTTGTTAGGTGTTCATTTATATATACATTCTTCCCTTTGAGTTTGCGGCCTTGTTTTAACAGAGCCGTCTTGTTTTTCCTGTTGACAAATCTCAAAATGACTGCTGGTCTATCGTTGTTGGTCCTTCTGCTTCAATGCAATCCAGGTCCAGCTCTACTCCTTTGCTCTGGAGAAAGGCTGCCACTTGTTGCTCCACTGAGCGCACTTCCCTCTCCCCCTGCTCATCTCCGCTGTCCGCGGCTACCGCACGCGCGTACGAGTGTGGTTTGATAGGAATACCGGTGATGAGCAAGTCGTTCATGCGGGATTACTGCTCCAGATCGTCCACCCTCCGTTCAAGCTCCACGATCCGTTTGTCCTTTTCAATGTTTTGGAGGCGCAGCTGTTTAACCTCCTCTAATAATTCCAGAAGACGGCTCTGCTGCGTCTTCACTGTAATCATCTCCTCAGTTAGGAAGTCGAGAGACTTTTTAATGTCATTGACTTCCTCTGTCTGCATGTTCTTTTTTGGGCCCATTCTGCTGAAGCGCCACAACCCCGTGACAGTAAGTCAAGTCATCTTCATTTATATAGCGCTTTTAACAATGTAGATTGTTTCAAAGCAGCTTTACAGAGATAAACGTCTAATTTAAGGTAACAGATTGATTTGGCTTCATAGCGGTTATTGAATAATGTTACTTTCCAGCTAGAGTTAGTTTTGATTGATTCACTTCCGTCGAAAGGATAATTTGTTATTAATTTAGAGGCCGCTAAGACGACACCGTTCTCTCTACACAGACTTTAAACACGAACCTGTGAGAAACGCTGATGACGCTCACGTGCGCATCAAGAATTAATTCTATAGTTGTGTGCGTTTGAATATATGTGCGCATGTTTGTAATTCTCTACAAACCAAGCCTATACAACCTACTTGTCCTGCCTATAAATTTGATACAGAATTTTATTTTATCACTACGGGGTAGATACACGAATTTGCAACAATGCTTTATCTGTAGAGTGGTAAAGGGATCCTCCATAGGGAGAGACTAGTTGGCACTTCAGCACTGCGTTGTCATCGGGTCCAGGCGAATGTCCTTCGTCAGATCTGGATACGGCAGGCTGCGGGAAAACCTCGGGATAAACAAAGACACTAAAATTAGCGTAGATGCCATTCTTCTTATGATGTAACGAGTACATCAGGATTTAAGGGAAGTGTTCCCAGTTCCGGCTGACCTAATCTATGCAGCCTAACATTGAGTTATAGAAAGTCTATAATGCATTATGTGAATGCTAGGTCAAAGAGATGTGTCTTTAATCTAGCTTTGAACTGACAGAGTGTGTGTGCTTTGCGGACAATGGTAGGAAGACTGTTCCAAAGTTTTGGTGCTAAATAGGAAAAGGATCTACCGCCAGCAGTCGATTTTGATATTCTAGGTATTATCAACTGGCCGGAATTTTTTTAATTTGACAGGGACAGTGTACATTAATTAGCATTGCTGCAAATGCACCAGAATTAGCCAAAAGGCTATTTTGCATCCGTTGTCCCTGGAATTTTGAGATCGCAATAGACGCGAAGGACTATAATGCGTTAAGAGCTCGCTCAAGTACTGCGGAGCTAAACCATTTAGTGCTTTGTAAGTAATCAGCAATATTTAAAAATTTATATGCAGTGTTTTAAAATGTACAATGCCAATGCAGTGTTGACAGAACGGGGCTAATATGGTCATACTTCCTGGTTCTGGTAAGAACTCGAGCTGTTGCGTTTTGAACTAGCTGTAGTTTGTTTGTTAAGCGTGCAGGGCAACCACCCAGTAGAGTATTACAATAATCTAGCCTTGAGGTCATGAACGCATGAACTAATTGTTTCCGCATTTGTCAATGAGAGCATATGGAGTAATTTAGATATATTTTTAAGATGGAAAAATGCGGTTTTACAGATACTAGACACGTGACTTTCAAATGAAAGATTGGTATCAAAGAGCACACCCAGGTTCCTAACCGACGACGAAGACTTAACGGAGCAGCCATCAAGTGTTAGACAGTACTCTAGGTTATTACGTGTGAAAGTTTTTTGTCCAATAATTAGAATCTCTGTTTTTTCAGAATTAGTAGTAGGAAATTACTAGTCATCCAATTTTTTATATCAGCTATGCATTCCGTTAATTTTGTGAATTGGTAGGTTTCGTTAGGTTTTGAAGAAATATACAGGTGAGTATCGTCGGCATAACAGTGAAAGCTAATTCCATGTTTCCTAATGATATCTCCTAATAGTAGCATGTACAGAGTGAACAGAAGCGGTCCTAGTACTGAGCCTTGTGGTACGCCATACTGAACTTGTGATTGATAAGACATCTCTTCATTTACTGCTACAAACTGATAATGGTCAGATAAGTATGATTTAAACCATGCTAGTGCAATTCCACTAATGCCAACATAATGTTTGAGTCTATTTAAAAGGATGTTGTGGTCAATGGTGTCAAATGCAGCACTAAGATCAAGTAACACTAATAAAGAGATACAACCACGATCGGATGATAAGAGCAAGTCATTTTGTGACTTTAACGAGAGCTGTCTCGGTACTATGGTACGGTCTAAATCCGGACTGAAAATCCTCGCAGATATCATTTCTTTCAAGAAAGGAACACAGTTGTGAGGATACTGCTTTTTCTAATATCTTTGACAGAAAAGGCAGATTCGAGATCGGCCTGTAATTGACTAGTTTTGTAGGATCAAGTTGCGTTTTTTTAACAAGCGGTTTAATCACACAGTAGCTATCTTAAAGGTTTTTGGTACGTATCCTAGAGACAAAGATGAATTGATGATATTAAGAAGAGGATCTATGACATCTGGAAGCATCTCTTTCAGCAGCTTAGTCGGTATAGGTCTACTAGTTGTCGATTTAGATGATTTGACGAGTTTGCAAAATTCTTCCTCTCCTATAGCAATAAATGAATCAAAATTTCCCTCAGGGAGACTACAATGCACTTCCTGATGCGATACTGTATTAGATGGTTGCATAGTTATAATTTTGTCCCTGGTATTATCGATCTTATAAGTGAAGTTCATAAAGTCATTACTGCTGTGTTGCTTGGAAGCTTCTGGGCTTGAAGCTTTCTTTTTCGTTAGTTTAGCCACTGTTTCAAATAAATACCTAGGTTTGTTTATTTTTCTTCTAATAGGGTTGAAAAATAAGCAGATCTAGCAGCTTGTAAAGCCTCTCTGTAAGCAATCGAGCTCTCCTTCCATGAAATCCGGAATACCTCTAGTTTTGTTTTTCTTCCAGTTGCGCTCCATTTTTCTGGCTGCTCTCTTAAGGGCCCGAGTGTGCTCGTTGTGCCACGGCGTTGGACTATGTTCTTTAATCTTCTTTAAGCGCAGCGGAGCAACTGTGTCTAAAGTGCTGGAAAAGAGAGATTTAACATTTTCTGTTGCAAATAAGTTCTTCTAAGCTATCCGGGATGCTGAGATGATGAAACTGATAAGGAAGATTATTTATAAAGCAATCTTTAGTGGCAGAAGTGATCAGTCTAACATATTTATAACACGGAGTCGGCTTTGCAGCCTTGGCTAAATGTAATTTACATGAGACTAGATAATGATCTGAGATGTCATCGCTCTGCTGCAGTATTTTACGGCAACATCTATTCCATGTGATAGTATTAGATCTAGAGTATGATTATGGCAATGAGTAGGTCCTGACACATGTTGTCTAACTCCAATTGAGTTTACAATGTCTTTGAATGCCAATCCCAAAGCATCTTTTTCATTATCTAGGTGTATATTAAAATCACCAACAATTAGTACTTTATCTGCAGCCAATACTAATTCTGATAGAAAGTCCGCAAATTCTTTGATAGTCAATATGGTACCCTGGTGGCCTGTATACAGTAGCCAGCAGAATTTTCTAACGTGATTTATCGTTTACACTATATATTTTTAAATTAAGCTAATATTATATTAATTATATTTAAAGGGCACCTATTATGACATTTAAAATGTTCCTAATGTTGTTTAGGGAGTCCCCAACAACAGTTTTACGTGCATGCAATGTCAAAAAACACTTTTGTTTTCGTATAATATGCATTTATTTTTACCTGATTTGCTCACCGACTCCCAAATGATTCGTTCAACGACTCATTTTTCCAAACCCCTCCTTTGCACGACGCTAATCTGCGATTGGTCAGATGACCCAGCAGTGTTTACATAGATAATACTTATTGTTTAACACGGAGTACAATGATGCTTTTATCAATTAAATAGTGTTATAATAATGATTATAGTCCACTGCTTTGTAGTTTGTAGTAAAAAACTAAAAATAAGATAAAGAATTTAATGTTATGTTAGCGAGCATAGCCCAGAGTTCATATTGTAAAAGCACAATCAGTCTTTGTTTGCATTAGCCCGATGCATAAACATAACGTTTTTACAAAAAAAAAAAAAAATGCAGTTACGTTACTGCGAGGTATTACTCTATTCTTTAAGACAACTCCGAAAACAACGACAAACACTTTACATATCTCAATACAATTGCCATTGAAGACCTAGAAGCTAAACGGTGCTTACACAACAAACAAAATAATGATTAAGCATGCTACATAAAACATAAAAGCAACAATTATTAATAACACTTACAGGTTGTGATACGGAGGAGGAAGCTGATGCAAATACACTTGGAACTGAACCTTCCTTCAATATCAGCCGGCTCGCGAATCCAAGTTTGATTGCATTTAAAAAGCAGTCGTCTTCAAAATGGCGCGAACAAAGCACAAGGCTCGGACTATACTTCTGTGGTATAGTTATATGAATTGTAGCCACTTAGTCTTCAAATGCTCCTCCTTGGGCAGATGAAAAAAGTTGGCTTTTGAGTCGCACTTCAGAACACAGCGTCTCGTCGCCATGATATTTTCCCTGGCCTTGGAGCGCAATAAGTGGGCGTATCGTATTCAAATAACTTTGATATATTTCAAATAAAGTTGACGTCATCTAGTCGGAAGTCATTTTTATGAATCGTTAGAAGACCGAAGCTTTTTCTCTGAGTCGACTCTTACTTTTGAAAGACAATAACTTTATATACGGTGCACTTTCATATTTCAAACTTTGCAGGATGTTTTTGTTCACTTAGATCTATGTTACACACTAGATGAAAGGTAAATTTCAAAATTCCATAATAGGTGCCCTTTAAAGCTAGATTTCTTAGTGGTTTTGAAAATATTTAAGTAACACCTCCTCCTTTGCGTTTCAGACGAGGTTCATGTTTATAACCGCAATCTTGTGGGGTTGATTCATTTAAAGAAGTGTTTCTCAAACTTTTTCAGCCCAAGGACCACTTTATCTTCCAATTTTTTTCTGAGGACCACCTAACAGAATCCCACTCTAACACGCCCCCAAAAAACAACAAAATAGGAAGGATAAGCTAAATTTAAGTTTAATATGCAAATGCAATGATATGATTAGAAATTATTATATGAATTTTATTTCATTTGAAAAAGTAAATGTGAAATGAGCTGCAGCTTAATGAACAACAAACTGCACATGTGAAAAAAAATCATAATCTGTCACTTTATTGTTTCCATGGTGACGCACGCGTCATTGCTTGTCACGTGACACAGCGCAAGCACAAGACAACACAGCGCTGAATGAATGATGATCTGCTTTTGTCATTTTTCCTTTTTTATTCAAAATATTCACACATTTATTAGCTTTAGTATGAAACACTGATATTCCGATTGACAAATATGTGCATGTGGATGTGTTTTTTGTATAAACACCTTTATAACGGTCGCGTTAGTTGAGCTGTATGCGCGATGGACGGCGTATTGTTAGTTTGTGTCACAGTTCATAGAATCGGATCTGTTGGATTTACAACATGTCAATTCCTCCACTTCTCCAGAAATACATGAAAGTAAGTGGCTGGTGAACTGGGAGAAGAATAGGGTAAAATGTAAAGCTACTTACACAATGTGTATCTGATATGAATATGTAAAAGCCGGCTGTTCGGACCCAACTTCCGGTCTCCAAATAGCCGGTAAAGGACGCGCGTGTTCAAGTCTTTCCAGCGTCTCAAAGGAATTTTGATTAAATAAGACACATGTTCTCATATGCAATTATCTCGTTTTAATCTGACTCCATGAATTAAAAAAGGTTCAATGTGCAATAAGGTGATGTTTGCACTTAATATAGTTACAACATGGATAATGAGAATTTAAACCATTTGTACCCAGCATAAATGTAAAATGTTACCAAAGAGAGAGGCAGAGAGCCTCTCTCAACACCAGCATCCAGAAAAAAGAGACCAGAAGCACATTTGCAATCTTGTTCATCTCTCTCGACCATGTGACCCAACACCCAGGTGAGACATTCAAACTGACCAATCAGATGATTACAACCTCCCTATTGTCCCAAACATCTGGCCCATAGGCCCAGATACCTGCTGTGCTGAAAAATGTCTTGGTGAAAAACAAATGTCTTTGTTGCTTTGATTATTTCCAACCTTACAGTCCGCCGTTTGGCACCATTGGAAATACACGTGGAATTCAAAGGTGGCACAATCCATAGAGACATGCTTTCTGTTGTGTGCAGTTGCATCTTCAGACTTTTCGTCCAGGCTTTGTTAGCAATAACAGTTTGTCAGTGTTCAGTCTTTGTTCACCATCCAGTCCTGCATGAGGAGACTCCATCGAATGGTCTTTCACCGTTCATAGATGTGCAATTCTTCCATCACACACTTCATAAGAACAGGCACTGAATCTGGGAGCAAACGAGTGGGACAGCAATCTGGCAACTGTCTCTTTCTGAACCAGGACACAGGACATGAACTTCTGTAGCAGTGATCCTGTGATTTAAAGAGCATCCAACACAACAAACAGCAAAAGTAGACACATGGCATTTGTCATTGGTCAAAGGGTTGATATGGTCAGATTCAAATTAGTCTCTGGCAAAAAAAAGCCAAAAATCCCGGCTAAGTCACAGGACAGGTTTGAATTGTATTTTTTTGTAATTGGTTCACACTTCAGATCTAGTTTGTTTTTATAATGTGTTATTAGAGGCATTGTTGAGTAATCATGGGCCCTATAATTTTCCAACCACACCAATAACAATCAGTTAAACATTTTTGAATCTTAATAGCAGGTCTGCCTCTGCTTTAGAATTTGCATTATCATATTGTGACTGTAGCCATTCATGTGTACGTTACAGTGTTTCCCCATGAGTTAGTAGTGTGTACTGTCATCATGGGATCAGCTTTGCCATCCTATGTGTGTGAAGCTGTCTGGATCTGTTAGTGTGATGATGGACAATAGATCATTAGTGAAGTGTCACTTTTGGTCTCTATGCCATCTTTATCTTCTTATGTGTAGTGTTCAGCGGTAATTGAGGTGTGTGATCAGTGTTTATGCCTAAGAGATGGGTGGAATCAAATATGACAATTGTGTTGTAAATTTAGATCCAGTTCTAACTGGGAGGCCATAGTTATGCAGTAGTGTGTTACTGTGTGAGGTGTGAGTGGCCTCTTGAGTTGTCTTTTCACCCATCTCCCGAGGTTATGTTCTAACAATTCTGCTGTCCTGGCCTTGATCCAGGTGGGGTCCGGCCCATCCTGGCGTCCGTCCTTCGAGGAATTTGCAGAAGTAAACCTGAGACCTAAAACAGAGGAGAGCGAACCAGAGACCGATAATTCCAATATTTCAAAAACATTAAATTCAGACGTGTGGAATTCTTTTACTTGTTCCATTATCATGTCAATTGCAATTTTAATTCCAGATGTCACATGAAACCGAGTTTCATTGACCACGTCTGAATTGTTGCTGTTGTCTCAGTGTGTTGTGACACCTGGGGTGTATTCCAGAAAGCTGGGTTAATTTACCATCAGATTAACCCCGAACTCTGGGTTGATTAACCCAAAACCTGCTTACTCGGGGTATGTCGGTTCCAAAACACCTGTGTCGAGTTAGTTTAATCAACCTACTGCTAATAACCTCGAGTTAATGCGCGCG
The DNA here is from genome assembly GCA_033366665.1 of Phoxinus dragarum. NCBI lineage: Eukaryota > Metazoa > Chordata > Actinopteri > Cypriniformes > Leuciscidae > Phoxinus > Phoxinus dragarum. Next base: position 50,256 of record JARPMJ010006447.1, read on the forward strand.
CACGGCGAACATATAAAGGCATTTTCAATGGAACGCCGAATTCAGGAGTCACCATGGAAACTAAGGGTGAAAAGTTACGTGCCGCGTACTTCTCCGAAGCGGAGTTAGAAGTTTTAATGTTGGCTTATGAGGAGTTCAAGCCCATTATAATGAAAAAAAGCAATACAGCTGCATATGCAAGGGAAAGACAATTGGCTTGGCAAAAAATAACTGACAGAGTAAATGCGTAAGTTTATTTTTTTATTACTTTTTAAATATGCTTGCCTTTTTTTTTGTTAATTTGCTAAGTTGAACAATTGTCTTTTTGAGCATGTGGCATGACTCGACAAGCATTTACTTTTCTCTACATCAGTTTCTTAAGAATACAGTGTAATGTATATTGACAAGAAATATGTAGGCCTCTTGTTTTATAAGGTTTAATCCTTCTGGAGCCAAAAGGACTCTTTCCCAAGTCAAAATGAAACACAAAAACATTCTCCAAAAAGGTAATATTTTATTTTAACTGTTGTAAGATCAATGTCTTGTTACTTTTACAGTATTCTTCCTTTATAGCTAATAGAAAGAAGGCTGAAGCCCGTCTAACTGGCGGGGGTCCACCTCCACCTCCTCTCACCCCATCTGAGGAGTTGGCTCTTTCACTTAATAAAGGTCGCCCTGTGGTCGATGGTATTCCAGAGGGTACTTCGTCAGAATTTGCTACCTCCCACAACGACTCAAGTGACTTGGTACAATGTAGGTATACCATATAGTACTTTTGATTATTTAGTCATACGTTTGGACAAAATGATCATTAACTCTTGTCATTAGGAAGAAATGCTTCCCAAATGCAGTCATTGTTTCACTTGTGCATTATGTATACATATTCTATTTTACAGCATATGCTGTATACAGTAATCTGTTTTTTTTATTATTATTATTATTGCATGTTCCTAATGCCTTTATTCAGTGTCTGTCATACTTTAGTAATTTACACATTGAGTATCTTTTTTTCTTGCAGTTGCTGATGGACGCATTGTATTATTGGATCCTCCTAAAACCACACAGTCTGTCACAATTGTTAGTGATGCATTTTAAGAACCAGTTGCTTTTAGATCTTTCACTTTGTCTGCCAGACAAAGTAACTTTGCATATTTCCACTCTAGGATGATGATGAAGAGACCACATCTGCTGTGACTGAATTAGAAAGTGCTGGGAGACCCACAGAGGTATAATGCATATACTTGACAATGGCTTTTTAGATGGAGTGAAAAATGTGTAATTTGTCCTGTGACAGAATCTAGCTGGGGATGTACATGCAGATGAGGGTCCATCTACCTCTACACATAATCTTAGCAGTGTAAGAACTTTTACCTGGTTGTCCTTATTTACATAGTTACTATGTGGCAGATTTTCTTTAACCATCTTATTTACTTTGCCTTCCTAGTTGTCTGCAAAGGAGCTGTATAAGGTCCATCTATTAAGGCAAATTAAAAAAACTGACATGGAAATGGACCTTATACAGCTTCAGGTAGAGGAGAAAAGGCTGGCCATTAAAAAGGACAAACTTGAAATAGAACTACTGGAGCATCGCCTTAAGGTGAGAATCATATGTGAACATGAATCTGTTATTTTTTTGTATTTTGTGTGTATAAAGCAATAAATACAAATCTGTCATGTCTCTTTTATTTCAGGATATGAAGAAATAGAATACATTAAATAAAGTGATTTTGACAAATCATGTCTCTGAGCATTCTGCCATCTCTGTGGTCTGCTAGATTCAATGGGTGTTCTAGGTCATCTTCATCAGGACAGGGGGGATGCCTCTCTCCTCTTATTGTGGCAATGTTGTGAAGTACAACACAACCAACTGTGATGTCACATGCCCTATTTGGAGTGACCCTGAGCCCACGCAGACACTGAAACCTCGCCTTCAGAATGCCTATTGTCATCTCCACCTTGGCCCGTGATCTGCTGTGAGACCGGTTGAAGCGTGTCTGTGGTCCGAGCTCAGGATTAGGGTAGGGTGTCATCATATAGGGGAGGCAAGGGTATCCTCTGTCCCCCAGCAAGTAACCATAGAAGTGTCCTGTAATGTTTGAGGTGTTTTTTTAAGTGTAAAGACTACAAGCATTTGTCAAACAAAACGTACCCTGTTGAAATTTGTTGCACAGAGATGACTCCCTAAATATTCTGGCATCATGTACAGAACCAGGCCATTTTGCCTCAACATTGGTGATGAGGTGGGTTGCATCACATATTACCTGTGGAGAACAATAAGTTTATTATTTGTAACACCAATATTAAGGAGCCAAAATATATTACCTGCACATTATTAAAATATTACCTGCACATT
>JARPMJ010006448.1:0-52585 GCA_033366665.1 Phoxinus dragarum
GGCAGTTCCTCTGCACAAACTGTTTAACTGGAGTCTCGAAAAGAGTCAGGTGCCAAAGCAGTGGAAGACATCATGCATTGTACCAGTGCCTAAGGGTGGGAGACCCTCCGGGGTCAAGGATTATAGACCAGTGGCCCTCACGTCTGTGATTATGAAGACCATTGAGAGACTCCTACTCTGGCTTCTGGGCCCACAACTGCAGAAGTCACTTGACCCCCTACAGTTTGCCTATCGTGCGCACATGGGGAGTGGAAGATGCTGTCATCTACTTACTTCATCAAGCCCTCTCATTCTCGATGGGACAGGGGGGTATTTTCGAGTGCATTTAACACCATACAGCCTCAAATTTTTGAGAGGCAAACTCGAGAAAATGAACATGGAGACTGCTCTCATCGAATGGATTAACAATTACTTGACAGAGCGGGCCACAGTATGTTAGACTGGGGAACACGGTTTCAGACATTGTGGAAACAAGTATTGGAGCACCACAAGGAACTGTATTATCCCCTTTCCTTTTCACTCTATACACGTCAGATCTCTCATACAGAACACCATCGTGCCATATACAAAAATATTCTGATGATACTGTGGTTGGCAGCGTTGTGTGAAGGGAGGAGATGAGGAGGAGTATGAGGGTCATCTCTTAGTTTGTGACTTGGAGCAGACGCAACGGTCTCAATTTAAACACCACCAAAACCAAGGAGATGATAGTGGACTTTGGTAGGCGTAAGGCGCATCCTCACTTACCAGTGGGAATTGAGGGAGAAGTCATTGAGGTGGTCCAGACGTATAAATACCTGGGAGTACACCTGGACCACAAACTGGACTGGTCAATACACGTAAATGCAGCATACAGGAAAGGTCAGAGCAGACTTTATTTTCTCAGGAAGTTAAAAATCATTCCAAGTCTGCAATGAGATGCTGTACTTGTTTTATCAGTCGGTTGTGGCCAGTGCTGTTTTCTTTGCAGCGGTGTGTTGGGGCGGATGTATGACGGCCAGGGAGGGGGAACAGACTCGACAAACTGGTCAAGAAGTGTGTGTCTGTGCTGGGAAGGAGTGTCGACTCAGTGGGTGACTTGTTAGCGGATAGAATTTTTTTTTTTACATTTTTTTTTTTTTTTTTTACATTTAGCTGACGCTTTTTTATCCAAAGCGACTTACAATTGCTATATATGTCAGAGGTCGCACGCCTCTGGAGCAACTAGGGGTTAAGTGTCTTGCTCAGGGACACATTGGTGTCTCACAGTGGATTCGAACCCGGGTCTCTCACACCAAAGGCATGTGTCTTATCCATTGCGCCATCACCACCCCATGATTGAATGATTGAATGATTGAATCCATCATTGAATCCATCATTAGGAATAAGAGCCACCCACTGCATGACACTGTGGTTGCTCAGCAAAGCAGCCGCAGTAGCCGACTTCTTTCCATGAGCTGTAGGACTGAGAGGTTCAGGAGGTCATTCGTTCCAGCTGCCATAAGACTGTATAATGGACATGTCTGAAGTGGACTTTACAGTTTTTCTCAAATGCTAAAACACAAAAGCCAATCCTCTAAACCAAATGACCAGTTGTCTAAACACTTTTACTAAATCTAGCCATCATTTTCCAATATCATAAACACATTTCACATGAAGACACAATTCACAAAACACAATCCTCCGTTCTCATAAATCTTAACACATTTTTCCTTGCTAAAACACAAGTTGCAAAATATCTCTGCTCATATTCTCAAATGAAAGCTCATGTAATGCAAAATGCTTGCCACAGTCAGCAATATTTGAACAGAATGAACACACCTGTCGTCATTCATTACACACAACGACTCAAAATTGAAGACACTTGTTGCCAATGCTGTGACCACATGTATAAATGCAAGTTCAGAGTGCACAGTTTGCTGAAGATTCCAAACAAACACAATGGATGAAGGCAGAGGAGTTCGAGTCAGAGGAGGGAGAAGAGCTAGCCACGGAAGAAGAGGAGCAGGCCAACAAGGGAGAGGAGAAGGTCCTGGAGGGAGAGCAAGACAACCTCGCACCATCATTACGGACGAGATGCGAGCAACAGTTATTTGACCATGTCATTGTATTTTTTTTAATTGAATTTGAATTTATTGTTAAGAGGAAAACCCCTTGAGATGTACATCTCGTTTTCGAGGGGACCTAAAAAAAAAAAAAAACTCTTCCTGGATGAGGCTGGCTATAACCTACAGAAACGAAGGCAAAGAGGCCGTAACATCATTGGCCAAAGAGCCATCACTGAGGTTCCTGGCCAATGGGGGGGTAATATTACTCTTTGTGCGGCCATGGGTTTGGAGAGGCTTGTCCACTGGCGTGCTGTCCTTGGGTCTTACAACACCCAACGTCTCCTCACCTTCCTAGAGGAGCTAAAAGACATCCTCCTGGACCGCCAACAACACCATTCTGGGCCCGCCACATCACATTTATGTGATCATTTGGGACAATGTACACTTCCACAGAACAAACCAAATCAGAGAGTGGTTCACCACCAACAGTAACCACTTTTTAAACGTTTGTCTGCCACCCTACTCCCCGTTCCTGAACCCTAGAGGAGTTCTTCTCATCATGGAAATGGAAGGTTTGACAGACAACCATACACTAGAGAGAACCTCCTAAGGGCAATGGAGGCCTTCCAAGGATGGATTCGACATTCCAGGGCGTTTTTCCCGCGGTGCCTGGCAAGAGACAATATAGCCTGCGATGTGGATGAGGTGATGTGGCCCGATGCAGCTCAGCGACATGATGCCGCACAGTGATTGTGGTGTGTGTGTGGTGTGAATAAAGTAAATAAAAAAACTTCACACCCTGATCATGTTTTCAAGAGTACTGTTGTGTGCAATCGATTCTGTTTTTGCATTGAGTTGTGTTACAGTAGTGTACATGCAGAATTTACTATAGATTTATACTCTTCATATGAAACTCACAAATCTAAATGCCTAATCCTCTGCAGAGATCTAAGAAGATCCATTACTGTAAAGTTTCTAAAAATATGCATTGGCAGTTATGAAACAAAGAACCTTCTCACAAATTGAGCATTGTGTTTTCAATTGTTTTGCATGTAGTGTGTAATGATGTGTATAGTGTTTACATTTTGAAAGCTTCGAGCTGCTCTTTTGGTGTGAAAGTTTGAGTTTTGAAGTGAGAAGGTGTGGTTGTGTTTATGTAGATTTAGAAAAGGGTGTTGTGTTTAGACATTGGGGAACATGGAGGAAACGTTTGTGAAATGTGTTTTAGCATTTGAGAAAAACTGTAATAATATTTATAGTAGTTTATTCAGTGACTCTTATTTTTAATTTTTTTAATTTTTATATCATGTTACTATTTGAGGGCTTATTACTATATGTGAATAGATAACACACACTTTATGCTACTGGACATTTGAATTTCCCCAGTGGGGATGAATAAAGGCATCTATCTATCTATCTATCTATCTAGAAGTGTGTAAGTGTAGGTTGAAGAGCATTTCTCCCAAGACCCCGTCCCCGACCAGACTAAATAAGTCTAAAGAGACGTACAGCAGATATTATCAGTCAACACTATCTGTGAATTCAGTATGTGATTCAAAATGTGCCTCTTTTTCACCCTTTTAGCATTGAGACACATTTATCCGTGACGGACAGGCCTTTTACTGCTTATTTACTGAATTTCACACTATATAGGTGAAAGTCTTCTTTTCTGTGCAGCTGGTATATATGCTTCATCAAGCAGACATAAGATGTTCTACCCCCTTCTGTCCTTCACAAGCTTACAAAGTCACCAGCTCCATTATGCAATATCTCTCGTCAACCTATCAGGGCTTTATGTATGAATTATGAGAGGTAATATTCTATAAACGGCCCAAGTGCACTCTTTCACTGGCTGACATTTGCTATTCAGAGGGAATGGTACTGTTGCCATTAATGAGAAAATATTTAAATAAAACGTGTGAAAGTCCCTAGTATAAAGTCTACTTATAATGTTGGTCAAGGTTTCATTGTCATTTAGTTTTTTTGTTACCATTTTTTCCGTTATGCAACATGCAGAAAACCCCCAGAAGATTTTAATCTAAATTTGAATTGTTTAAATATATTTTCAGAAACATTAATGACATAAGTGATTAACAAATGCCACCTATAGAAATTAATATTTATAGTTTATATATTTGTATTATTATTATATACACTACCATTCAAAGGTTTTGGTTGGGTATGAATTTTTAAATGTTTTTGAAATAAGTATTTTATGTTCACCAAGGCTCCATTTATTCATTATATAAAACAGCAAAGCAGTAATATTGGGATTATTATTCTAATTAAAATTCTATAAGTCTATTTTAATATATTTAAAAATTAAACTAATCCCTTTGAGGGTAAAGCTGAATTTTCAGCATAAGTACTGTCAGCATTATTTAATGAATGACAAGATTAAAAGCATTCATTTGAAACATATATATTTTAACAATGTTAAATTAGGATCCTTTCTGAATAAATGTATTATTTAAAAAAAATCGTACTGTCCCCAAACATTTGATATATGCCTCTTTATTTTCACAGCCCTTCATTGAACTGTTTTATTTTTTATTACTGCAGAGCAATTCCTGTTTTCCATTATCTGGTCCCTCAAAATAATGGGATTTATATTGAAAACATGTTTGCAATACTGACTAGGAGTGTGTGTGGCAAGATGAGGTTCATCTGGAGAAGTATGAATGCAAGACTAGAACGCTGATGTCAGCAGATTAAGCTGTGCTCAGAGTCACATGACACTTCAGTTGTTATTTAGACCACCTTAGCTGAAAACTGGGCTTGTAGTCACGATTAGGGTATCTCGTTGCTCCTTTCATATGCCTAAAGAACATATGGAAGGCATTGCTGGTCACCATCAAATGTTTTGTTTTGGAAAGTTTATCTATCGTAACTAGCTTAACCAAGAAAATGTACTTCATCTGAAAGACCATATCGAACAAACAGCTAAATTTAGGATTATCTAGACCAGCATGAAAACAGTACAAACCAGCCTGGAACAGCATGGGAAAAGATTAATCAAATCTATATCAAAATCTATATTTATATGTTTAGTGACAACATAATAGGGAGCTACAGTATAGCAGAAAGAAATCATGCATTTTCAGTATGAGTTTTTCATTTAACCTTTATTTAAATCAGGCAAGTCACTTAGTTAAAACATGTACAAACAGTAACTAAAAAGCTCCCTAATAATATTTTAAAAGCAGATTTTGGAATATACGTTTCTATTTTCAGTGATTTTTGTAGCATATTCCAATCATTTGGCGCAGCAAGCCGAACAGCCATAAACACTTCTCTTTCTGGGAATATGATTAGACGATCTAGTTGTATATACCGTATACCTGATGTTGCAGCATATATTTCAAGCATATCTTTATAAATAAAGACATACCAGTGCAAATCTCATTTGATCATGTTATGATGTCCAATTTAAAATAGAATGCAATTCACATCGATGTTTCTATATGGAGCATTAGTAATCAATCTTATAGATGATATAACACATCAATTTGTTCTAGGACACATTTGCGTGCATTTCTATACACCAAATAACCATAATCGAATAAAGATAAAATAGTGGTTTCAACAAGATTTTTTTTTGGCTGATGTAGTTATTAACACAAATCTATTTCGGTATAAGGAGCCAAGTCTAGATTTAACTTTCTTCTGAAGACTGATTATATGATCAGATACCAAATCCCAGGTATTTAGGAGGTTATACCATGTCAAGTTTTGACCAAACTATAAAATCATTATGTGTATGGAATGTCTCCATAAAACATGAAAACCCAACGTGTGTGTGTGTGTGTGTGTGTGTGTGTGTGTGTGTGTGTGTGTGTGTGTGTGTGTGTGTGTGTGAGAGCATCGTTCTTCCTCTGCTGCCATCAACTGCTATGATGGCGCCGATGTCTGTGGCAGCATGCTGTCTGTGGTCCTCCCTGTTGTTATCTCTTGCACTTGCTATGCTTTTAAATATGTCTCATTTAGTTTTAAATTGTAACGCTACATTTGTCTATGACCGTTTAATACTATTAAACATTCGTAGTACGGTCACTGACTTGCCTAACGCGCCTCGGCCTTCCACCTTGTCCATCCCCCTGTGCCAGTTCCAAGTGGATCTACCTCGCCGGAGAAGGCGCTGCAAGCGCAGGGGTATCGCTGTACGACTCAGATCGGCCCTGCTACGGAATTACGATCCGCAACACGCTTCTCTCCGATGGGGATCTGAGCCAGCGTTCCCTGGATGGCCCATATCGATGCCTGCGCCCTATTCTCCCCGTATTCCTCTCATTAATGCCCGGTCTCTAAACAAAACTTTCATTTGAAATGACTTTTTTACCTCTCAAGCGCTGGATGTCACTGAGACTGGGACACAGCCTGGCGAGTTATTTCCGTTTTCGGAACTGGTGCCTAGCGGCTGTCATTTTTTAAACTCCCCGCGTTTGTCTGGCCGTGATGGGGGTCTTGTCACTGTTTTTAAAGACACTCTTCACTGTCGACTGCTACCTACTGGCACATACCACAGTTTTGAGGTGCAACTCTTACAACTAGTCTTAGTTAACCCCATTGGTATCTCTAATATATCGTCGTCCTCAGCAAAACAAGGACATGAACATGGGCGATTTCAACATGCATGTTTGCTGTTAATCTTTGGCACACTGACACTACACGTGCCCTTAGATGGTTATGTAGACGGGCTAAGCGCCAATGGAAAAAGGACTGATTGCAGATTTCTTATAGCCTGGAAATCCAGACCTAAATCTGAAAGATTAATGGTCCGGTGTCAACTAATGAAAATCGGCCAGCTCGAGGGGCGGCACCAAGCATGCATTTGAAAATCTCACTGCACTTAATTGGATAACACTACGACCAATCACAACAATACACAGTCTAAGACGCATAGAGACTCTTGCCGTCTTCTGTTCCTCTTTTAGAGAAAAAGGCAAGTCTAAATCTTTCATTGTACCGCCCAAAGCCGTTTCAAACAACTGGTGTTCATCCATAGCAGTCTTGCAATGTTTACTAAGACTTTGACGTTGCAGCGCTGTCGTCATCTCGCCTCTGGCCCACCTATATCAGATATCCCGATGTGATTGGTGCAGCTCAGATACAAGGGCATATTTAATGAGCATAATTACTCGACACCAGAGTAACACGCTGAGCAAATTCAACTTGTGCTCTCGCGAGAACTCTGGATTTCCAGGGTAGATTTCTTATGAAATCTTGAAAAACTCTTACAACTTGTTTCAGAAAGCTGCAAAGGCCGCAAAATGCTAATATTTTTCTGAACTTATCACAAAAAATTTTCATAAACCTCAAGTTCTCTTTTCTTAAAACTCCTTCTTTAAGTTTTAAGTTTTAAATCCTTCTGTGCATTATATTTTAGAGCCCTCTACTGCTCTCTGTGACAACTTTGGGAAGTTTTTTGTTGATAAGATCACAACTTTAAGATCTCAGTTGTCTAACTCCGTATACTATGCATGATGTTCCATTATGTTCTTCCATCTGGTCTGAGTTTGAGCCGATTGACCTGGGCTCATGTAATGAAATTGTTGGTCACCTAAAATCTACTATCTGTCCTCAGGATATTATTCCACCTTTTCCTGAGACAAATTATGGACACCGTTGGTCCTGGCATGTTATTGGTTATTAACAAATGCCTGTCTACTGGTTCCTTCCCTATCAGTCTTAAAGTTGCTGTGGTGACGCCACACCAAAAAATAATTTGGATTCTTCCTCTCTTTTTAACTTCTGTCCTATTTCTAATTTACCTCTTATTTCGAAGATCCTTGAGAGAGTTGCACTGACTCAATTACAATCATACTTGGCTGTAAATTCTCTATATGAAACGTTTCAATCTGGTTTTAAAGCTTTACACAGTACTGAATCTGGCCTTTTAAGAGTTTCAAGCGATATTTTCACAGAAACTAATTCTGGGAAATCCATGGCTTTAGTTTTATTAGATCTGAGTGCTGCATTTGGTTTAGTCGACCATGAGGTCCTGTTGAGACGTCTGGAGACTTTTTTGTGGTGTATGTCTTACAGTGGTTCCGTTCTTGTCTGACCAACAGATGTTTTAGTGTTCGCATTGGTCATCAGTCCTCTTCTAGTGTACCTCTAAACAGTGGAACAGTGGACCAATTCTCGGGCCGGTATTGTTTACTCTGTACATGCTACCTCTGGCTTCCATTTTTTATAAATATGGAGTATCCTTTCATCTTTACTTTCAAGTAATTTTCTAAATTTAACTGAAAATAAAACTGAAATAATTATATTTGGGCCCAAGGAAAACTGTGTGCTTGATGTTGACCGTGGTCGTCTTGCCCCAAATGAAACTCAATGTGCTATAAATCTGGTCTTTCTGTTTGATCACAAACTAAAATTTGATAAACAGATCAGTACTGTTGTAAAATCATGCTTTTTTCATCTTCGCCAACTCTCTAAAGTGAAACCTTTTTAAACCCAGAGTAACTTTCAAACAGTGATTCATGCTTTCGTAACAACTCGTCTCGATTCTAGACTATTGTAATTCACTTTTATATTGGTGTCTCTCAGTCTTCCCTCTCCCGTCTACAGCTAGTGCAAAACTCAGTTCCTAGACTCCTCACTGGGACCCGCAAGTGTGAGTCAGTCATCCCTAGTGTATCCACACTGCACTGGCTACCTGTCAAATTTAGAATTGATTTTAAAGTTGTTATTATTTGTTTATAAAGCCCTCAACAAATTGGCCCCTCAGTACCTGACCGATCTGCTCTGTCCATACACTCCTTCTAGAAGTCTGAGATCTAGTGATCACTGTCTACTCATTGTGCCTAGATCTAGACGAAAAAACGAGGCGATCGCGCTTTTGCGACTGCAAACCCCAAACTTTGGAACAGTCTACCTCTCTACATTCGATTATCTCCCTCTGTTTCCACCTTTAAATCTTCTTTAAAGACTTAATTATTTTCTTTAGTTTTTAATACTCATTTTTTATCTATTGTTTTTTCTGTTTTCTACAGCACTTTGGTCAGCCTTGGTTGTTTTTAAATGTGCTTTATAAATAAATATTGTATTGTATTGTGTGTGTGTTTGTGCGTGCGTGGTGTGTGTGATTAGTTCAGGTACCGTTAATGGGGAAAAAATGCCAACAATGGCAATATCCAAAAATTCTTGACCTTGTGGGGACATTTTTTGGTCCCAATGAGGAAAACAGCTTGTTTTTTTTGTTTTTAAGTAAACATGCAGATAGTTTTTTGTGATTGGTACGGTTAGTGTAGTAGGATAGAATATAGTTTACACAGTATAAAAATCATTGTCTATGCAATGTCTCCATAAAACATGAAGACCCTGTGTGTGTGTGTGTGTGTGTGTGTGTGTGTGTGTTTGCTTCACAAAACTCAAAGGATAACTCTGATGGACCGTTTTTTAAGTTTGTCCTCTGTGAAAAATGTGGTCATTATTGAGCAGAAGGGAAAAGCAGACCCCCGTCATTATCCACACTCGACAGGGAGCCATCCCGTTTACCGTGTGTGTGATTTTACCCAAACACAAAGATATTTTCCTCTTCAAACGTTCTTATTTTTGGCTGCTCCTGACTGGCCCTGACTGGCCCTCCGAGGATCTTTCTTACGAGAATGGAAAACACAAATATGCCATTAGAAGCACACTGTCATTTGGCACATTGAAACAGCTCCACTGGTGCCAAACATAACATCCAGTGAAGTATATTTTTTTATAAAAGTCTGAAAAGAGTTATTTCATTCAGTGTCGTTAGGTGTCTTAATGGCTTTTCATGAACTAGAGTAAAATGTTTCACATGTGTTTTAACTCCTCTGCGAGGCCTGTTTCACACAAGTTTACTATTTGATAAGTGGAAAAACAGAAAGATATTAATATTGATCAGATAGGCTAGTTACTTCTCATGCATTAAAGACAAACAAAAGTCATTCTTGCGGAGAGACAAGCAGCCAATAAAATGGATTATTCTAATCAGCTTGGAGAAAGAGTTGTCAGATCCTTTATTTGACTCTGTTAATTATGAAATGAAAATGAACTGCTTGATTAATTGCTATCGTGACATTTGACTCAGTCTATATTTTTGATCCAGGTTTTCAGCCTTGTCTGCTGTGTTTTTTCTTTGCTGTGCTGTCCAATAGTGAATAGACTGGATTTATTATAGCTACTGTGTGTTTTGCTCCTCTGGGGCTGAACGACGCAAAGGTCAAAGTCGAAGAATAGATCAGCACAGAGGGGCATAAAGTTTATAGGACTGAAGTAACAGATTCACGCTTTCCAACTCAACGTGTGGTTGGAAGCTTATATGATTCCTTCAGAAATCAATCTAATAATCAGATTTGTGCTCAGCATTTTGAGAAAACTCACCAATTTTGAGTGCACAATGCATCAGACGGTCCAGAAATGTTACATGTGTGGTCTATGAACGAAAGACCATGAGGCAGTGCTCTGGAGAACTCAAGAAACCCCACGTCCACAACCTGTTCTCAGTCACATTCGTCTTAAATGCCGATAACACCCAATACCAGCAGTTTTGTCCTTGTGAGATGGCCTATTGATTACTGTTTACGTATGCAGCGAATCTGTGAAGGCAAAGTATTTTTGAGCATCGATCATTGTTATATTAGTGTAGTTCTCTGAACAATGGGTGATATATCACCATTGCACAAGAGTATGGCTGCCCGATATGATAGATCACGTTGAAGAAAGCGCACGCTTTATACAGAGGGTGACCTTCAGTATGGAGTTCAGGGTCTGAGAGCGAGTTTAAAGCTCTTTGAATCCCTCCATCAGAAGAATGGCATCCTAGCATGGATCACAGGACGATGAGCCGCAGACGCAGGGTTATGACACCAGTTTGAAGAAACTCCTCGACAACTTTTAAAGCTTTCACAGCTTTATTTATGATCATAGGCATCAATAAATTTCCGATGCAATTTCCGACATGCATTCCTTTGACAAATATTTATGCACTTCTGTTCGTTTATAAGGGAACATGTATATGGACAGAGGGGAAAGGAGGTGTGTAAGTCAGCGGAATATTCGTTTGATGGTGTGCGAGTCAGAGAGGTGGCGGAGGTGATGCTGGCTGGCTTTGATGGCTGTTGCCGAGCAACACAATCCATCTGTCTGACTGTCGGGGGTTAGAAAGGCCAGATCTACTTCATTTCACTTATTCATGCCACGTTTACCTGTTACGAGGTGGGGGGTGGGGTGGGGGGAATGGCCACAGTCATTTGCCAAGATGAACATATGCAGGTTTTAAACACGTCACATGAATAGAACCTGGGTGGATCAAAGCGAAAAAAGACATTCATATGCAACAAAAGTGATTAGAGGCTCTATAGAAATAACAAATTGCAATACAAGTTTGAGCAAGTATTGCTTTTGTCAGACTTGCAGATTGATTGATTGATTGATTGATTGATTGATTGATTGATTGATTGATTGATTGATTGATTGATTGATTGATTGATTGATTGATTGATTGATTGATTGATTGGTTGATTGGTTGATCGTTTGTTCGTTCATTCATATATTTGATTTTATAATTATATTTATTAGCTTATTTTTTTACTCAAATTAAAGGAGAACTCCGGTCAATTTTAACATTGAGCTCAATTTCCCTCAAGTTCCTGATTTCGGTCAAAGTCCAAAGTAGTCGATTGTCGAGTTCACGCGCATAGGTTTAGTTACCTATGATCACGCGCGTGAACTCGACAATCGGACTACTTTGTAATTCGACCGAAAACAGGAACTAAATACAGGTCTGTGCGCTGGCTGATATAACATCATTTTTATTAATATCTTTCACATCTACTGCAGTCAGATTCACTCGTGTTCACTCTGAAGGAATCACTCAACATGGCTGGGCACTTGTATGACACATCAAGGATGATAAGATAAATAAAAGCAGGTTTAAAATTAGACCCCATTCAAGTCAATAGGGTGCTAATTTTAAAAAGAGGATATCACGGTGCAGGCAACACCGATTTTTGTCGTTGTTCTCTGTATTGACAGCACTCCAAATTTACAAAAAATTGAGCTCAATGTTAAAATTGACCGGAGTTCTCCTTTAAAATGAAATTGAATTAAAGGACATTAAATGATCTCATGTTATTTGACTTTATTGATCAATTTATAATATATAAATATTAAACATTGAACTATTTTGATCTAATACTAGTTTATATTTGTTGTTTTTGAGTTGTCTCACATGATTTATGTTTTGTGCTTCAGAACTTCAGGGACCACGGCCTGCGTCACAAATCGCATACTCTCTTGAGTTGGTACTTATTTTGACGACTAAAAAAACCAACCCGCGGTTGTTTAAACAGTGTAAAAATAGTCCAAACCGCGCGTGGGCTTGGCAACTCTAAACGGTCCGGGTGCTGCACAACTCTCACCGTTGACCCCCGCCGCCATCGTTCCGACAACATCGATTTTTGACATTTGTGAATTGATTAAAATCAGTAGAAGATTAAATTGTGATTCATATTTGAATCGATTTTTTTCCTCGCCCCTATTGTGTGGCATGTGTTACTTTGGCATGCATCCTATTACTTTGTTAGAGCTTCTTTAATCTCTGTCTGCATTTGTTCACATAAGCAAGATATGTATTTGAGCACAGTCAATATGAGCATAATAGCTCTAGTTGTTGAATGCCTCTGAGATACTCTGGTGTTGACCTGTGCTTAATTAATTTGTGATGGCAATTTGTTAGCTGCTAGCACAGGTTTGATTTCTTAGCTTACACTGAAATATTCACCATGAATTATTTACTGTTGGCAAATCGAATGCATAGACTATAATAGATTGGAAGATGGGGAGACATACTTTTATTCCATAAAGTTGCCATCTAACACACGGGTAGATGCATTTTAATTTCATTTTTGATTGTACAAATTGTCTTTTTTAACATGTGATATGCTGAAAGAGACGTGTGGTATTACTTTTGCAAGAGTCCTGTTATATGTTTTAATGGTGTATGATAAAACAAACAAACAAACAAAAACCCTTACAGTACACTTGTACAAAACAAAGGACCTTTGAATAGAATACCAGGGATATTATTCAACCTAGAAACCACTGGGACACATTAGCTCCTGCATAGCAACACCCTGGCAACCACCCAGAACACATTTTTTTAATGGCAACCACCACTCAAAAATCGAGTTTTAGTTACAGTTTAATTAGTAAACTGTAACTGCACCTCACTTCAGATATTGTTTTACATGCAGTCGTGAGGTTTTGATGCCATTCTGGTATTTAATGTGCTTTATGAAATTATGCATGATTTTTTATTAAACACACTTTTCCATATTTACAGGCATTGTAAATGATCAGGTTAGTGCATCTCTCTGGAGATATTCCAAAACTGTATGTTGTAAAATGGTTTTGCATATGTTCATTTTCTGAAAGTTAAATGAAGCATTTACATGCTGATTCTGTTTATAGGTTATGGTAAACTAGTCTAATTAACATGTGTAAGCCTGCCTTGTCTAACTAATATATTACTCCCTGATTTGATTGATCTACTGTTCTTGGTGTAGAGAGAAGATACAGTTCGCTGCTTTACTTAATGTGAAATGTAACACCCTACATATTCATCTTACAGAATATAATAATTTTTATTTATGTATATTTATTTATTGCTATGCAATTAGGGCTGGTGCGGATTTTGCTTGAAAACCTATTACATGGACAATTTATGGGGTTAAATTTATTGATAGTCCAGAATCAAACAAGCAATCTTTCAGTACCTTGCCCACAACTCCCTTAAAATCTATAAAAAGTGACGGATTTTCAGTGTCACATGATCCTTCAGAAATTATTCTACTTTTTATACTTATAAGGGAGAGCAACACCTTATAAGGGAGGGGGGGAGTCATCACAAAGCAATCACCTCTCCAATCACATGACCTGACAAGAAGACGACAAACAACCCCCAGTTCACAAAGTGCACTGATGGCTTAATTATGTTTGCCATAATATTTCATCCAGTCACGGCAGCCTGTCTTAGACACACCGAGACCATTACTGTGAATTATTTACACCTTTCTAGAGCCCTATATGTGACTACTGGCATGCACAAGGTCCCTGTAGAAATACTTGCCCCCATAAAGGATATCCAGCCACGTTTGGAGTTAAATAGCTTCATTTAGTTGGTGTGCGCCTTTAATTCCCAGCTCTGACCATGTAGGATGTTGCAGTTATGCCTGCATGGAAAGACCCAGGTTGAGTAATTTGCATATTATTTATAATAGATAGATGGATAGATAGATAGATAGATAGATAGATAGATAGATAGATAGATAGATAGATAGATAGATAGATAGATAGATTTCTTATTTATTTAAAAATTTTTACAGTGTATGCCAAACAAATACAGTATAATGTCTTAATAGTCAATATAATACTGAACGTGATGAATTTAGAGGCGTTGATATGTCAACTCGAACAGTATGTGACAGAGAGGTCTTTAGTATCAAGAGGGAATTTTTCAACACGGTAGTATGTCCCAATGGTTCAGTTCTGTTTGACTAAATGCACATACGTGTGGGGATGCAGTCGCAGATTTTGAGTAAGTGCCCTCATCTATACACATTTAGTGACACCTTTAACCCCAACCTGACATTGCAATATCGTTCACTCCCTGCATCTGCTTGCGACCTGTCTGCTTTTATTTGGACAGCAGAGAGGCGGATGCTTGTGGACAGCAGTCTGTCAGGCAGTGTGCTTAATGAGTTTTTTTAGTAAATGAAGAAGTGAACAGGGCTTTATATTTAACACAGACACGGTGACTGTGGGTCATTTTACGCCGCTCCATTTTGTATCGATGCAACGCTTTGCCGCACCGCAAGATGGATGAGGGTAATTTTCATGGCTTTGGGCAGCAGTTTATCATGAGGAAACAAACAGAAGGCCTTAAATCACCATTTATTATGAAACGCTACACCACACACACACACACACACACACACACACACACACACACACACACACACACACACACACACACACACACACACACAGACGGACAGGACTGCCACGTGTACATACACATCTAGCTCCCCTTTTCACACTGACATTTAAATGCATATTTATAGACTCAGGATCCCTGTACCACAATTATGACAATCAAAAATATTTGCATACAGATTTTGTGAATGTATTGCATGCTGTTAAAGCTTGTAAACCATCTTCATGTGTAAAATTGTTTATAGCTACAACAACGACCAAAAAACAGCATTTATATAAGTATTTATTTATTCACATTTCATGATTTTTAAATTGAATAAATACATTTTAGAAAGATAAACATTTTATGTGTCAAGTATCCAGATACTTAGTGTATGTTTATTTATTTATGCTATACGTATAATTTCATTTATTTAAATACAATTTTTACATTGATTTAAATTAATTAATTAATAGAAGTACACATTTTATGTCAAGTACACTGTTCTTTCTTTTCAGAAAAAAAAATAATAATAATTCTTTTCAGAAAAAAATTCTGTGAAATAGTGCCTAACAATAAGAAAGATAACAGACCAAGCACAATTCACTTTGCAAATAATAATATGCACTAAAGAAGACTATTATGACAATCTGAATGGGATAACGTTTAAATGTAATATTATTTAGAAGTATAAGATGACTTGATTTGGTTTGGACCTGAAGTTGTCTCTATAAGAAGACAAGACTTTAGCATATTTTATGTCTATGACATGACCTGTCAGAGTGTTTCTGTTGAGGTCTGTGTATTATATAATAACACACACAGAGTGACCTGGGCAAGACATCACCAGCAGAGATTATCTGAAACCAGCGTAATTGTTCTAATTTACTATACTAAAGCTACAAAGAATGCCTGTCATCTAAGGCCTGCTTGTAATAGGAGTCTATATATAGATTGCATTGTGCTGGTGAGGTGTCACAGCAACCTTAAATTGGCACAAAATAATAATCTAATGACAGTTCAAAACAGTGGATTAGAGGTACCCTTTTCTTCTTTACCTGCACAAAAGAGACAATACTAACTCTACATCACAGATGCTGGGAAGGATAGCACATATGCGTCTTAATTAAACCATACATCCTGCACATTGTCTTCTATTATGTACACATAACATAACATACCTGGGTAGTGTGTTATTGTTATTGAGCCATATGCACAATATATTTATTTTCTTGTTAGACAGAATGAAAGAAAATCTGTTAAACGGAACCAGTGACAGTGGTTATTTACAGTCTTGTGAGATCATTCTGCACAATTTAAATCAATCTTTTATCAAAGATAGTCTCTGAACCTCAAAATCTAAGACATTAACTTTGTATTCTAGACCTTAAAGTCAACATGAAATTTAATTTGCATATTTTATGCCCTAAATGTGTTGTATTTCAGAGTGAAAAAGAATATGAGGCGGGACTTGATTTTATCAATTTAGTAATCGATTGGATTGTGAAAAGGGGGGGATCACATACAATTTTAGAGCCAGGCTTGAATGCCTACTTTTCAAATGTGACATTGTTTATATTATATTTTTAATAATAATTAATGTTATATAATTAAAGATAGATAGATAGATAGATAGATAGATAGATAGATAGATAGATAGATAGATAGATAGATAGATAGATAGACAGACAGACAGACAGACAGACAGACAGACAGACAGACAGATAGATAGATAGATAGATAGATAGATAGATAGACATAGATAGATAGATAGATAGATAGATAGACATAGATAGATAGATAGATAGATAGATAGATAGATAGATAGATAGATAGATAGATAGATAGATAGATAGATAGATAGATAGATAGATAGATAGATTTTGTTTTTGTCCATACACTGACAATCAGTGTCCTGTTCATTGAAACTTTGAAAAAACAAATGCTTTCAAATATCTTATTTAGTGTCATAATATTAATACATTTCTAAAAGGCTGCACTACCCACAACAGTAACATCAAACAATGTCTAATATTTAGCTATTAGTTATCATAGTACAGACTTAGATATTCTAGAGAGCCAAATCTTCTCTAGTGGCAGATGATGTTGTCGATATTTTTTGCTTTGTTTTCTGGAAGAGAAAGGCTGTAAATGTGTATGTATAATAACATTTTGTACTAGGAGTGTGCTAGCAAATACATGGCTTCAGTGCTAACAGACACCGACTAAAAGCCATCCAGTTTTGATTTGATGGGGTCTTTAAAAGAAACTGGCATTTAAAGTTCAGACAGGCACAAACACAAACGCACTATGGCTTTATCACATCAGTGTTTATTACTTCATTCAAAGTGTCTGGAGCGTTTTCTGCGCCGCCTTCCTTTGGGATTATCTCCATTAGCATTCCATAGCCGCCCAATATCAAACCACTTTTCCCTCATTGATCCTTGCTGTGCATGAAGGCTGCCAATTTGTTTATATTTGCATTCAATTTTTTTATATAATACACAGCAGAAAAACGGCCATCCGGGTGTAATTGGATTGCACGCTGTTGAGCTTTTCTATGTGGACGCATTAGTGATTGCTCAAGTAGGAATGACCTTGGGCTAAACAGCGCTCGCCTCCCCGCCTGACAAACCTCGCCGGCCCTCCTTGACTCATGCCTCCTCGTTCCTTTTAGAGATGCAAATGGGATCAGGGAAGGTCCCGCGGGGAGCTTTGTTCACCTAACTCTACAGCGTACAAACAATTAGCACGTGCCAAGGCATGAATATGTGCTCACCTTGTGCTCTAACAGGGGCGAAGATGCACCCAAATCTCATCAGGGCTCGAGAGACGCTGTTGTCAAGCATTAGTAGGAGATGTTTTTACACTGCGGTGTAAGTAAAGAATCAAGATGAGGTTTCTGCTCATTTTAAGATACCTGAAAGGTGAACTTTGGTTGAGATTAAGATTTGGTTTGGTTAAGATACCTGAAGGGTGAAATATCATGAAAACAGGCAAGACATTTACACTAACATGATCACATTTCACCCCAGAAATCAAAAAGAAAAAGACATTATCATTTGAACAGTATACTTAAAAAAAATATAAGATTATTATTATTTACATGTAGCCTATTCATTATTTTTATTAATCATATTTTTCCTTTCACCATCAAATGGAAAAATATGTATTTATTTATTTATTTATTTATTAGCACCACTTTCACGTCTCTAATGGACATGTTACTATTTATTTACTTATTTATTTGTGTAGTGATAGTGGTTGATGATGATTCAAAAAGACATCTGTCAAAAACAGGCTTAATTTTTTTGGAGATATTTTTCTTTTTCAGTTTACCATATGTGTGTATTTTTACATTGTGCCATTATATTATGAAAACTAAGCATATTTTCCCTATTCCCTTCAAATCCACTTGAACATAAAGTTAAATTATTTTATTTTTATTTTTTATTTTATTTAATTTCTTGTCATGTCTCTGATGGACATTGTACTGATTTTATTTTTTGAAGAAAAAAAAAGTAAATCCTATGGTTCTTGATGGCGATTGGTGAATGGAGACAATGATGAATTGGCAGTACAACAAACAGTACAATAATCCACATTATGCAGGTTTTGTGCATGTAATGCGAATAGACTTAATGATCATGAACAGGCTTCTTTTTTATTTATTTATTTATTTATTCCTTTTGATTTTGGGGTAAAATATGACCATGTTCTGGACATGTCTAATGAGTTTCAGCCAGATTGTTTGATCCCAAGTGAGATTAATTTTGCTTACTCACATGTGAATAAAGCATTAATAGCTATTTTTAGCATATTTGGTTTATTGAAGTGACGCCTGCTTGCTTAAAATAAAAGTCACCTTGACACTTCCTTTGGCCTTCATACGGGAGAGAGAGAGAGGAAAAACTGGAAGGGAAAGAAGAAAGCCAAGGGGATCCATCTAAAATTAGCTGCTATGAGCGCAGCATCTTGATGGAGGAGTTCACAAGGTTCTCCATCTAATCCAATCAATCTAGAACAAAGCCAGAAGTTTCCTCCAAACTAAGCACTCAGTATGAAAGGAGCGAGAAATGTTTGATGTCTGCGTCCAAGCACAGCACCAAAAAGTTTTGCTGAAGCGGACTGTTTTTTCTCTCGTACTGTGTTCGCATGATGTAAGCTCTCATTACCAGACGCACGAACTGATCAAAAGATTCATGGAGCTTAAACTCATTGACTTATAATCCTGTTGTTTTGTCTTATGAACATCATTTGACCTGAAATGCATTGCTTTTTAGTAAATGTGCATGGCATGTCCGACGGGCATTGCCAGAGCAATGTTTTCAATTGCTAAAGCATGCATCCTCTGTGGCCCCAGTGCATCATGGGAGCATTGTATGCTCTGTGTGTTTTTGTTATAAACGTATACGTAACCCATGATCTAGCTGTCAGAATGACTCCGTTGGATGCATTAGTTTCCTTGGAACACAGTCATGCTCTTTTATACATTGTTGTTCATTTTTACTGGGGCGTGTTGTTTATATGAGATGCAGCGATGTTGTCGGATGAAGTTTTGCCTGTTTAAGAAAGGAGATCTCAACATGTTGTGTTTGATTTTACTGAATTAATCAATGCATTATGTGAGAAATTGAAAAAATTCAGCATAACCTTTTATACAAATGTATAAATTTGGACGCGCTCTTTATAAGCTTTCAGAGTCAGTCAGCAGCTTTGAAAATGTTTTGAGTCCAGACCATCAAATGCATCTAAAATATTTATATAAATATGCCTAGCTATTGTAAATCCAATTTGTGTGTGTGTTTTCCTGTAATGCATAAAATATGCATGCTTTTATATTCATATAGCAACAAATTGACACTAAGCTAGGTGGTATGACAGTGAATATATAATGCAGACTGTTGTATTAAGGCAGTTTTGTAAAATAACTCCTGTTTTGGGTGTTTTTAATATTATATGAAGCTGTTTTTACGAAAGTTGTTATGAAATTTTTTTTGTTGCAAATTCCAATTACTTGGAAAGTATTTTATTAATTTAATTAAAATAATGACATTTTTTTGCCACATGTTTTAATATAAAAAAAGAATTATATATATATATGTAACAAATCCACTGGAGGCAGTTGAAGTGGACCCAAATGCAACTTTAATTCCATAATGTGATCAAACATAAAACAAAAGCATGATGTGGCATGAACTCAAAAACATGAACAAGAACATGGACAGGACTTCCCAACAGTGGTTACATGAAAACAAACAATCCTAGACAAAGACACAGGGCTTTAATACACAGACTAATTACAAGACAAGGAACACCTGTGAACAATGATCAGACGATTAACCAATGACAAAGACACATGGCAGGATCACCTGACAAACAGGGAATCACATGACAAGACACAGAAACATGACAAGAACCACAGCGTGACAATATATGTCAATATCGTGATAGAAATTCAAGTATTCTGCTAATGTGCTTCACTTCCATGTCCAACAAGGTCCTATGAATAAAATGATATATTGCAACACTCCAAGACATATGGCAAAAGGTTAACAAAAAAATGTACTGTTGATTAAAATGTTACATTTGGTATTACATTGTAGGGTGGAAATGAGTTGGCTTGGACTTGGTGCTGATAACTCAATGCACAGGACAATTAACTTTTTTACAGTTGTGTTTGATCACTTAAATTCACATTATTTTATTTTATTCTATGGAAATGGCTGGAAGTGCTGAATTATTTCTCATACAGGTCAGATTATCTGACAAAAATTTTAATTGAGCGGTAACGCAGCGCTGTTTAGGTCAAACAATCAAAATTGCAATTTTCAAAATTGAAAGTTATGTTTTAATGTTACTCGGTGGCTGGTATGAGACACTTAAGACAGCTAGATCGATATTAGAATATCATATTAATAAAAGCTGGATGACTTGTGTTGCTAAATGGCATGGATTTAAACATTGTTGGAATCATTTTGGAAGAATGAATACACAAGACAAACAAAATATATAACATTGTTCTAGTAGTTGTTGGACATTTTAATCCAAAAATCTTTGCCTTTGACTGTTATTCCTTCATTTTCATTCTGAATTTGCCTCTTCTAACTAAACTATGTTACTCATCAGTATCTTGTTAGACTAAAATGTAAGTTTTTTAAGTTGTTGCATGTACTGTAGTGCAGAAAGAACTTAACAGGACACGTGGGAGCTCATTTAACGTCGTCATTAGGTTACGGGAATCTTCTCAACTGAGGATAATTGTGTAATATTCACATGAGGGTCAGTGCACTCTAAATCCCATAATCCACCAAACTCCATTACAGAAGTGTGTTATTAGAGGAGAACCAGTCGACGTTTCCCCTCTGAATGCATTAAAGAGGCTTTATTGAAATGCATTGTGGTGGTTCAGATATGCTGTTCCTCAGACAGTTTTCCAAGGCCGAAATGTTTGTAATAAAGTCTCAGCACTGGCACGGGCTGACACACGTGTACAGTATGTGCACTGCAAAAACTAAAGGTTGAAGTGGCCATTGATGACCTGCTTTTACACTGTCTTAGTAATGATCCTTTAATGAAGCTGAATGAAGTTATGCAACATTGGACCGATAATCAATAGTTCACACTCCTATTGTGCTGCAATTAACCCCATCCCCAGAGAACCCCAAAGGGCAAATGCTTTATCCTGTTGTTGTGAAGGGCTAACAAAGATGAAAAAAGTGCATTTAGCTGTTAAGATCCTTGTTAAAAACCTGGAGATGAAACACAGAACTGCCCATATAGAAAAAAAGTACATTTTCATGATTTTGGAACATTCCAGTGCTCCCAATGTTTAATGCGTATACATTTTAAGCCTCAATAGCCTTCTATTTTCTGTGATCTTTTAATAAAAACACATGAATTTAGACTGCATTAAAGTGTTCCATTATGCTTTTTCAGATATTACCTTTCATGAAGTGTGTAATGTAGTTTTTTTTTTGTGAATGTAAAAGGGACCCCTTCAAAGATCAAAGAGCAGGATAAATAAATGTATTGTCTCCCAAAAGGAAAAACGGATTCTGAACTGCTTAAAATGAGTCACCAGTAATTCCAGTCATATTTCCTGCATGAACTATGTAGGTTTGTAACAAATTTGCATAATGCCAACCTATGGTTTGTATTGGCTGCCTGCAAACAGAGTCTACTTTGACCCGCCCTCAAACAATGTAGATGTAGTTGAGGCCTGGAAGAGTTTGGTTCGTGATGTCGCCGTCGACATGTCAAAAAGACGCTTTCCAGAGATGCAAATCCACTTTGCATGCACTTCCAAAGGATGAGGACTCGCTCGAATTAATACAGAAAAAAACACTGTATCACTGTGTTTACAAATGCAGAGGGAGCCTCCAGATGTGAAATGCAGATATGGTAATGGACGTATAATTTCTGACATGCACTGTAAGCGGGAGACCGACAGATTGGTCTGATTGGTCAGAAGGTCTGCTGTGATTGGTCTACCGCTTACAGCGTGTCCGAAACTAAATACCCTGTGCCGGAGGCTTCCTAAATCTTCAGCGATTGTCCACACTGTGAAGTCAGTAAAACCAATTTGAGCGTGGTGTCTGATGATGAAACATTGAAAGAACGATTAAACCCGAACCTCCATCTGAAGTACGACTTGAGCAGGACATTTCTCAGTGGCAAGTTTTTATTAAGTTTGAGTTATGAGATGTTGCAACTGTAACTCATCTACATCAGCAGCACTAACAATCGAATGTCCATCAACAAACCGATGTGTATATTTCTAATTTATTGCGGTGCACAATTGACCGTTCGCATAGACCCGCCCCCCTTAGTTACTGTCGCTATGTCCGACAAGCTACGCCGCTCTCATGTCACACCATGTTCTCACGCAGTGAAAAAACACATCGCGGAGCAGAGAGGACACTGACAACACACTGACAGACAGGATAGACTAGGTTACTTTTCGGTTACTTTTGATATTAAACATAATAAACAAAGTCTCACCTTTTAAATTTGGTATTTTTTAAAAATAAATTTAAATAATAAATACCGTTTTGTGGCTCTTTAATGTGTCTGTCAGATCATCTCTTCCTTCTAGTTCATTTATAGCATCAAATAAACATGAATGAACATAAGAAGGAATGTTGTTTTAACCGCGGAAAAGGTCAGATCACCTGTCAATCAGCTCCCTGCGAAGGGTCAATTGGTCCTGCAGTGAACTGTATCAATAACTATCAATAACAGCGCATACGTTAGCCGAGCACAAACATGAATGTATGTGACTGATGACTGATGTAACATTAAAGTTTGTAAAATATATCATGCTCCATCCTTTATCTTTACTCAAAGTAGTAAGAATGACAGACGATCTGCATTAATAGACACACTTTTAGGTAATAGTGGCCCACAGCTGCAGAACTATTTCAGTAAGACCGTAATAACGTGAGTTAGCCGGATACCTGCATAATATAAAACACAAAACTATGTATTTTGAACACCCGGTAAATACAGTATATCAACAATTAATCGTACTTGTTGTGATTCTGAGGAGCAAGTTGGTCCAGTGGGTACTGACCCATCTTTAATGGATAAGTGTTTTTGACCTTGCCGACATTTAAGAAGCAATCGTCAGTTAAATGACGGGGTCACAGCAAAAGGTTAATACTGCTGTTGTATTGCTGTGGTAATTTTAACCATCAACCCTTCACATCATTATTCTTTGGAAGTGTTTACAAAGAGAATTTGCTTTCGCAGCTCAGAAAACAGCGTCTTCTCGACATGTAACACGGACCAGCTACAGCGTTTGAGGGCAGATCAAAGTAGATGTTGTTCGCGGACAGAAAATGAAGACCATAATGACTCGTTTCGGCAGATCTGAATCGGTTCTTTTCTTTTGGGAGACAATAAAATACCATAATAGAGGCAATTTAACATGTTTTTCCTGTAAGGGTAGAAATGTATTCAGATTTTATTTCAATTTAATAAAAAAAAAAAAATTTATATTGTATTTATATTATATTGTCATTTATATTTTTAAAACCCTGAATCCTAAGTATAACACTTTTGTGCATACCTGCTTTTATGCTTTTCTGGACCTGAGTCATAACCAGAAAATCATAGATACTTAGGGGTGGACTCTTTTGACTCTTTTGGGCTAAAAACATTCAGAACACCTTGGCAACCAGTTGTGCATGGGCAAACAATAGGATTTTCTTCAGTGAAAATCTAGTTAATTTTTTTGTCTTGAAAACTAAAAGCAATATACAGTAAACAAAATCTGGGTTTGTGTATTTCTTATATATAGATTAATTTTAAAAGGAATCTGTAGAGGCATTATCTAAACGTTTAATCCCGCTGCTTTCCCTGCACCGATCCGTTTCTCTCAACATCCATCAGTGCTGCGTCTCTCTGGAGACTTTAGAAATGATGAGATGTGCAATAACATGCCATGGTTTAATAATCTTGCTGGCTAGCCCAATGTTGCTGAGATGAATTCCCAGAGCATTGTGGGAGGAGATCAACCAGCAACCCTAATGTAAATTTCAATGCAAAACCCTGCTTTAAAAATCCACACAAATTCGTCCTGACCAGCTGTTGAGAGATCCTTTGGGTGAATGTCCGCGTAAGTTAATATGCAGGTTCCTGACAGGTACATGAGAACATCACGTATACTGATGAAGACGTGACAGACAGAACTGGTTCCTGGATGTTCTGATGTCAAGGAAACGCCTTCTGTGGGATTTACGGTTAAGTGCTTTCAGGTTCTCGGCATTAACAGGAGCATATGTCCATATGGTTATGTGCCAAACTCCCAGTCACATGACCATGTGATGATGGGTTCATAAATTCTATCTGGTGATTTATTGGAATTTTTTATGAAATTATAACTGTGCTATTAATACCATTTGATAATTTTTTTTGGGCTTGGGGTATTTAAAACTGTATTGATTGAGTTCGGATTGTGAAATCAATGCAAAAGATTGGGCTAATATGAGGCTGCCTTACCAGATTCTTCTTGTATAACATTTTATAGATTTTATACATTTAATTGCTAGATTAAGAGGATTAAGATTTTGAGATTTTGATTTAACCATGAGTTATTCAAATAAAAAATCCCAGAATGATATATGAGGGGTAAAGTGTGCCGGATGCTTGGGCCAGT
The DNA here is from genome assembly GCA_033366665.1 of Phoxinus dragarum. Classification (NCBI taxonomy): domain Eukaryota; kingdom Metazoa; phylum Chordata; class Actinopteri; order Cypriniformes; family Leuciscidae; genus Phoxinus; species Phoxinus dragarum. The sequence goes on from JARPMJ010006448.1 coordinate 25,148, forward strand.
GGCTCAGTTACAGTAATAGTGACAGTAAGCTTTGCCCCCAAATAGAGGAAGAATTATAATACATATTGGTAGCACTTTTTTACAGTCCTGTTTCGCATGAACAATGAACATAATATGTACTTATTGTAGTAATGGTACTAACACTGCACCTACCAATAAATCTTAACTTAACCCATAGTTACCTTACACTACTCAATACTTTTGTGGGCAAGTACACTGTAAGAACATTGAAAGTGCAATTTTGGAATGGTATTGTGCTTTTTTTTTTCTCATGTTCATATTTTTAATGCCAAATTGGTTACATACTCACCAATGAATCTGCTATTTGACCTGATGCATTTTTTTAAATATAAGTTATTTATTAATACATAATACATTTATTATTTCAGTTAATAGCAGAAATCCTGAAATATTGAACCATATTGTTTTTTTCTTTGTCTTGTTTCTCCATGCTTAGACGATGAATCACCCCTTAAACTCGTGCTTGCAATCTTTCTGTTACTTTTCTATTTCTGTCATGACAACTCTCTGAGTGTTTGGCATGGTAATGGATATGACAAATGTCTCTGTATATCTTAAGTCCCTATACACCACAACACTGTAATTGTAATGGAAAAAAGGTGTTTCAAACTGTTTGAAATCCCAGAATCCAGTTCTCATTTGACAGCTTAATCAGTTCAGAGATCCGAGACGGTTATCTGAGGGAACGAAGGGAAACTGAGTTAAACTAATGCTGCTCATGAAGATCTCTCAGTCTGACTACCACCACACAACCCTTGTGGGAGAAGCTGTCCATAATAACCAACACTGAATTCTCTTCTGATCCAGTAGACTAAACTTGAAAATCTCTTTTGATATTTTAGTCATAATACATTTTCCAACCCACATAGATTTTTTTTTCCGTAATCAAATATTTGTATCTTCCTTGTGGACTTTGTAAGTCACCCTCTGCTTGACTCTTTTTTGATCTTCCAAAAATGAATGAACTATGCATTTCCAAAGAAATTTGTATTTAGTATTCATCACTAATAGCAAGATTTAGGCAGATTTACACATTGATCATCAATGCTGATTTTGTATCACAGTCTCACTATCTATCAATCTATCAATCTATCTATCTATCCTATCTATCTATCTATCTATCTATCTATCTATCTATCTATCTATCTATCTATCTATCTATCTATCTATCTATCTATCTATCTATCTATCTGTCTGTCTGTCTGTCTGTCTGTCTGTCTGTCTGTCTGTCTGTCTGTCTGTCTGTCTGTCTGTCTGTCTGTCTGTCTGTCTGTCTGTTGATAATAATAAATAATAATAATATATTTAAATAAAAAATAAAATGTTTAATTTATATAGCGCCTTTCCCAAGCTCAAGGACGCTTCACAATAACATAAATAAATAAATATTATTTGACAATGTTCTATCTGTCGTTCTATATACCATCCTTCCATCCATCTATCTGTCTCTCTATCCAGAGAAAGAGAAAGAAAGAAATGCTTTCATTTAAAATGATCTTTGTACCTTTTTCTTAAAGGAGCGTTACAGATGTGAAGATCACAGATATTGTCAAATCTGTCGTGACATTTTGCTTTGGCTTGAAATTTGAGGCTTTTAAGCTGTGCGCGGTGGCCGAGATGATGGACACATGGCAAGCATCATTAAGCAAGTGATTTCCGGATATTTCCTGCGTTTAACCCCGGCCTGCCAGGTTAGAACACACCTCAGTGCAGTTAATTGCCCTTTTGGTTGCATACAGTTGCTGTTTTCTGGCTTTCATTCAGTTGTGCAGTTTTGCTAATGAAAATAAGGACTTGTGATTGGTCCCTGATATGGCAAACATCTATATTTCTGATCTTTTTTTCAGAAAATAGCTGTTCCTTGTTGCCAAAATAATAAATTGCATTGTTGTTCTTAGTTTAAAAATGTTTATCTACAACAATTACTCATGCTCTAGTTACAGTAAACTCACAAACCGGATCTGTGAACCCACTCAAGAGCGTTTCATTAAAATTACATTCAAAATCTTGATCTAAATTTGAATTCCAAAGCAGCTCATGTTTTTAGCCTATAAAAAAGTGCCGTTCAATGTGAATACATATATGCATAATACAAGTACAGAGAGTCTTTGTGTCATATTAAAATGAGATGACAGGCTTCAAAAGACGTGAGTGTGAGGGAGAACTCTGTCTGATTTCTATCATAGCTCCACATTTTAAAACTCGGAAGTCTACCGACGCTTTTGATTTAAGTTCAGAGGGAAATCTGAGAGGGGAGAGCCACTGAGTAGACGTGTGCCGTTTAATGAAGTCGCGCTGGAACGCCCATGGTTCGGGATCAAAGCCACTTTGTTTCTAAAGAGGACTAAACTGACAGGATGTCAGCCGGTTTCGCCCCTCTGAAACCGAGTCCACAGGAAATGAAGTTTTTACCTTGAGCGGCTCAAAAGGAGCGTTCCTCCGTATCACACCATCTAGACCAGCCCTCAGAACTCACACAAGTCCAGTAATTAATTCACATGAGATAGGAATATATTTCTATATTCAGTATTACATTAATTTAGGTTGTTAGAGACCACCTTGATTATATCTTAATGAGACTTTCCATTGGCATAACAATTATAATGCTGCATAAGCAGTGTGCAATTAAATTGTGTACGTATATGCAATTGCAATTTACTTAATCTCTTCATTTTGACCTGTTTTTGCAGACATTTTGCAAGCTAAACGTGATACAAGTCTGACAGCTCAATGCATCTGGCCTAGAAACAGCTCAACTTAGTGATTATCTTATTTATGTATTCATTTTGTATGAGAAATGGCACTCATTTCATAATTAAAACCGTTCATAATTTTCTTATTTTTTCTTGTACTTAATTGAAACAACTGTCGGCTATCAGCCCGGTCGACTAATTTGACACGTGGGGAGATAAGCAAGACACGGCAACACCCTGCTAATAAATCATAGTGAGGCTGTCACACGGGAAAAGGCCATTCAAATGTTCTCGCTAATTTTTCAGAGTGCCATTTTGAGTGCGCCTGCTCCAGCTAATGTAGGAGCTTTGCTCTCCTGTCAGCGGCGTCTGCTCCTGCTAGCCTGAGGCTGTGATCAGGTGCCTGATGTCAGGGTTTATCGTCGCCGAATGGTGATTGCTTTAGAATTGGTCCTCGGCATAAGCCTGTGCCATTTGTTCAGGTAATGCAGGACAAGTGGAGTTGGCTTTGCATCTCGCATGGGTCAATAAAACTGAGGGAAGATGTTTTCGAGAGATAGGGCTGGCTATTCAAGATATGTGAAGTACTAATAAGGCTGAATTCGACTTCTCTTCTCAATGAATATTCTAAGCACTCAGGCTTGTTTATTTATGCATTTTATTTGATGGAGTGAATGCCATCATCTTGGAATGTAATCTACATCCTTTTGATTTTCCTTGTTTACAGATATGCTAAGAATTTGATAGTCTCATTTTTATTTTCTGCTTTGCTTTTTTTAATTATTCTAGATATCACACCGCAGTGTGTGATCTCTTTAATGATCAACATTTCTTATTTTCTTTCACAATAGTGATATCAGAATTTAAACCATGGAAAACCATTAGACAATCAATCTCAGGACATCAACATTTCAATGGCAGTGATACAGTGTTACTTGCATAGAGCTACAGTAGTGAGACATATCGATAGGCTGAAGTAAAGAAAACATTTCACTTTAGAGTCCCCGATGGCTCCCAACTCCCAACAAATATGTCAACATACTGTATGATTCATGCTTTGAGGGTGCGTTTCAAACTTGGTTTGTTTCAATTAAATGTATAATTTTCTTTTTTGGTCTGGACCAAAAGAATCAAGAGACCTGAAGTAAGTGTGAACACACCCTAAATTAAAGTACCGGTATATTGAAAACATATGATACTTTGTATTAGCAAAGACTGACATTTTAAGCTTTTAGTAAGTGAATTAAATCCATTGCAATTTCACAAATTAAACCTTTGTGATTTGTTATGAGACTTGCAAGGCCATTTGGCACCATCAAAACTCGAGACTCAATGCATCTTTTGAGTTTACGCAAGAACTTGTTACATTTGACAAGTGTGATACTTTAGTGAATAAGGAACTATTCATTTAAATTTCTATTTAGAATGATTAATGGCAGTTTTGGTGCCCTTCTCTTCTACTTCTCCCACTCTTTCACTTCTCACAATGTTGTAGCATTATTGGGCTCCACAGAAAGCCAGTCATTTAAGAATCAAGCACTGTAGGAGTCTTTTTCGTTATTTTAGTGATCCATTCTGAGCAGCAGCCTCCAGACTGTGACTGTCTGATGTACTCAGACACTGACCCTGAGCCCGTAACTCATACAGCGTGGCCTTGCAGTTGTTTGTGTGTCTAGCCGGGGCTGAAAAGCATTAATTGCTCCCCAGCGCTCTGGCCGTTGCTGACCAGGTTAACTGCCCTCTCTCTCAAACCATTTACCCCTGCGCCTCTTCCACACGGCCGTCCAAATAACTGCTTCAGTTTTAAGAGGGAAGCGTATCGATTCCTCTGCGGTGGTTAATGAATTTTGATTGCTATAGCTACCATCAGAGATATGGTTTTGCTTTATTGATTAAAAGCTACTGGGATCATTTTACACACACATGAACAAGAAATTTCATGGATGGATCGCTGGGCTTTATCATTAGCCCCCATTTTAACCTTTCTGCATGTGTGGTTTTGAATGTGATATTGGAAAATTTGATTATTTTTCCTGTTGAGTCGAATGATAAACCAACCATCCAAGATAATCAAATGTGTGAGTTTAGGAAGGAATGTGTGGCAATTTGATATGAAACCTAGATATTTCAAATTATATTTTTATAGGCCCCCTTAAATGTAAAATATCAATCCATCCATCCATTCATATTGGACAAGTTACACGGCTGTAGTTATAATAGGGTTTGGGGGTTGTTCAAATGTATGAGCCAATTGTATTTCATACCACTAAGAAATACAATTTAAATACATCTTGTCTCAAATATTTTTTATTTTACTTTTGCATAATTTATGGTGTTTTTGTCTGTCTGAGTCTCTTTACGTTCATCCCGCTACAGCTATGTTCTTTTAGATGTGGACGTCAGCCAGTAGAACATCATTTATTTCCACTCCAGCAATATGGTTACGTGAGTTGATACCTACTGATTTCCTTCATCTTCATCCTCGGTGTGTGGGTCTCATTGACCGTCGGAATGAAAGGCTTTGTTCTGAGTCACTCTGTTCAGTGGAGGACTTCAAATGAACGAACTCATTGGTGCAGTACAAGGGCAACTATGTAACACTATTCCGCCAACTCATTTGGCCTGGAAACATTGATGATAGTCTTATCAGTTCACCGTGGATGACAGGCACAGTGTAGTCTCACATTGCCAGATTGTTGGAGTAACTGTGGTCCACTCTTTAGCTTGAAGGAATATTCTGCGTTTAAAACACATTTCTGTCATGACAACTGGTATGGCATTAGCCTGGGAAAACCCTAATGAACTTCTGGCAAATTTGAGATTTGCTCTGCAAGTTCGTCTGGCCAAGACCCCATTCAAGCCCATTTCCAATTTTTCCAAATCGAGGCACCAATCACAAATGTGTAGGTGGGCTTTACACGATGACGATCGCTCTGATTGGTTTTAGGTCTATCCATTTGCGCCCAGAGGCATTTGAGCGACGTCCGTTGGTGACGCCCCTTTGGAAATGGACTGTGAATGTACCTTCCCCAGACCCACTCTCAGTTACAACTGAGAAGGGTCTTCTCTTGTGTCAACCAGGCTAGTATGGCATGGTAAAGGATATGACAATTTGATATGTTTGGTCTTGGCAGAATAGATCGGCTATTCAATTCAATTCAATTCAATTCAAATTTATTTGTATAGCGCTTTTCACAATACATATTGTTTCAAAGCAGCTTTACAGAAAATGCATTTCAGAAATGTACATACAAAAATACAGTTAGTTAATCATAAATTTAGGGCATAACATATCGCCGGCATTGGGTCGTCTCGTCACAGGCGTCGAGTCGTCTCTTTGGGGCATCTTAAGTCTCCATGAGGGGCTGGATACATAACTGGAGCTGACGAACTCTATTTGAGTTATCTCGGGACAGGCGTCCCGAGATAACAACAAAAGAAGGCAGATGGGAAATAATTAGCGTAGCTGCTGTTCATAATATGAATGCATTTGATCTGATTTAACTGTAGTATAAAAGGTATGAGATGCATCATGTGAATGCTTGGCTAAAGAGATGCGTCTTTAATCTAGTTTTAAACTGGGAGAGCGAGTCTGAGCCTCGGACAATATCAGGAAGGCTATTCCAGAGTTTAGGAGCTAGATGTGAAAACGCCCTCCCTCCTTTAGTGGACTTAGTTATCCTAGGTACGACCAGAAGCCTCGAATTTAGCGATCTTAAAGAGTGCGATGGATTGTAGGGCGATAGAAGATCCCTTAAATACACAGGAGCTAAACCATTTAGGGCTTTATAGATCAGTAGCAATACTTTGTAATTGATACGGAACTTAATAGGTAACCAGTGTAGAGATGATAAAATTGGTGTTATATGATCATATTTTCTTGACCTAGTAAGAACTCTAGCGGCTGCATTTTGGACTAACTGTAGCTTGTTTACTGCAGGACAACCAGCTAATAAAGCATTACAGTAATCTAGTCTCGAGGTCATGAATGCATGAACTAACTTTTCTGCATCAGAAACTGATAGCATATTACGTAGCTTAGCAATATTTCTAAGATGGAAAAAGGCTGTTCTTGTGACATTTGAAATATGATTTTCAAAAGACAAGTTGCGGTCTAGTATAACACCCAGATCTTTTACTGTAGAGGATAAAGTAACAGGACGTCCATCTAGATTAAGGTTGTATTGTAAGAGGTTTTGTGGGCAGTTTTTTGGACCAATCAGTAATACCTCTGTTTTATCTGAATTTAATAGAAGAAAATTACACGTCATCCAATATTTTATATCTTTAACACACTCTGTCATTTTAGATAATTTAGTATTATCTTCTGGTTGTGATGAAATATATAATTGAGTGTCATCAGCATAACAGTGGAAACTTATTCCATGTTTTCTTATAATATTACCAAGTGGCAGCATATAAATTGAGAATAGCAGGGGGCCTAATACAGATCCTTGTGGCAATCCATTATTTACTAACGTTATCTTTGATTTTTCCCCATTTAAATGGACAAAATGGTAACGGTCTGATAGGTACGATCTAAACCAGCTTAATGCCTGTCCCTGAACACCAGTGTAATTTTGAAGTCAATCTAAGAGTATTTTATGATCTATGTCGAACGCAGCACTAAGATCGAGTAAACCTAGTATTGAGATACAGCCTTGGTCAGAAGCTAAAAGTAAATCATTTGTAATTTTAACGAGTGCAGTTTCTGTGCTATGATGTGGCCTGAATCCAGACTGAAATTTTTCATAGATATCGTTTTCCTTGCAAGAAAGAGCACAGTTGAGCGGACACAACTTTCTTTAGTATTTTAGACATAAATGGAAGATTTGAAATGGGTCTGTAATTTGCTAGGTTATTTGGATCTAATTGTGGTTTCTTAATAAGAGGTTTTATAAATGCCAGCTTGAACGTTTTTGGAACGTGACCTAAAGATAGAGACGAGTTAATAATATTGAGAAGAGGCTCTTCCACTACAGGTAACACTTCTTTCAGTAGTTTACTGGGTATTGGATCTAATAAACATGTTGTTGGTTTAGATGCAGTAATAAGTTTATTAGCTCTTCCTGTCCTATAGTTGTAAAGCGCTGTAGTTGTTGTTGAGGGGTGATAATTGAGGCTGAAAGCGCACTGTACCAGTATTTGTAGGTTGAGCAGCGAGTTCATTGGCTTCTGATACAGCAGGAGCCAATCAGCTGTGGGCTAGAGAATGATGCGATTGCGAGCAAGAGTTTACGGATTCACATCACATCCATTGCTGTTACCCCAATTTTTTTTTATTAAAGTAAGGACAAGTGTAAATAATTTTTTGTGGTAATTACTTTTATGTAAAATAAGTTTAATTTGAATTGAATGTGGAATTAAATTGTCTCAAGTGAAGCTCTGAATATCTTGATCATTTGATACCATGAATCTTACATTGTAACTGTACAGAATATGATCATGCATCCCTATGGTTTAGCAGAGACCCAATCACGGGTTTACAATCACGGTAATGGACCATCTCATCTCCAATCTCCTCTAAAGGATCTTAGACCTGTGAGTCATTGGTTATGAAGCAATTCAAAAAATGTTTTTATCCCCAGTTACCTTTTTCATGTATTACATGTATCTGATCGACACTGATGGTTGACACCACTGATAATGCTTTTGTAAGGTATGGGGGTCTTACTATTGTTTTTCCTGAGGGAGATGCACTGTAGATCAGAAAGCCACATTATGAGGTTATTTACTGCTTGGACTCTTTGCCCCTTTCCGCTAAAGGTCGACTGGGAAAAGATGGCTATTGTTATTCTACGTGTCTTCACAGACAGGAGGGAAATTAATGTTCAAGGCGTGTGACGGACAGGTATCTGATCAGTCAGATCATTGTGTGATTACATTCTCACTAGACTTTATTAAACGCACGTCCATCAAAGTTGAGTTCTACAAGTGCACAATTGTCTAGATGTCCACTTGATGTAAGCCCACTGAGCGAGAAAAAACGTTGTTAAGCTCCTCAACCTGGCGATTCCACTGGGTTGGGTTGATGTATTGTCAGTTGTACAGGGTAAGATATTATTCATGCATTACGAACTATATGAGCCAGTGTTTGTATTCCAGTAAGGCTATGGTGCTGTGTAATTGGCTGTGGTATCTTGTCTTCTCTGCTCTTGTTTCTGTGTTTGCACTCTGGAAAAGCTTACAGCAGAATCCGACTCGAGCGGGCTCTAGGGAAATATTGATACATTTTGAAACAACGGTGAACACAGATGAACACACACACATGCATACAAACATCTCAAGCCTTCAAGCCTTTGTATCGTGACACTCCATGAAGGTCACCCTGAAAGGCGACACAATATTCCTGCCTAACTGCATCCAGGAGCGACTCAAAGAGTCAATCTGGCCTTTAATCTTCAGAGAAGAAGTGCACATCGTTCCTAACCTATTCCATCAGCGTTCCCTCCCCCATTACCTGCCACATCCACCGCCATCCCCTGTCCGGATTAGACAAAACAACATCTCCTACTGTTTTGGATACAAATAACATCAAATGGCCATTTTCTATGCATCCGAAGGGTTTCTGCTGAGAAAGCAAGTGTTATATAATATTTATGACATATGTATATAAAGTATATATTTTATATATAATGTATACGTTTAATTAAATAATAAACTGTGTTATATATATCTTTGTACAGTATGTGTTTTCAAAGTAGAGCTTAAATGAACTGGTTCAAATATAGATTCACTAATTTGTTTGAGTCATCAAAGTGAAATACTGTAAATATCTAATAAAAAATTGTATTGTATTTTTTTCTCTAATTACATATTCATTTATATTTATAATATATAAAACATAACATTTAAATAAATATATTTTTTCCGATAACATGTTACAATAAGGTTTAATTTGTTAACATTAGTTAACACGAACTAACAAGAAAAATAAATATTTCTAAAGCATTCATTATTGCTTTCTGTTAATATTATTTAATGGGCCTGAGCTGTCATGTATTTTTTATAACTATGTTAACAAAGATGAGCACACACTGTAACAAATATGTTATGTCACTTGATGCATTAACTAACTTTAAACCAATGGGCCAATATGCGAGAACAGAATTTCAAATATGCACAGAAAAAAAATTTCTTGCAAATCCATAAGTGTATATAATATATATACTGTAGGTGTGGCACTCAGCAGAAAATGTGGAGTTGACTGACATCTCTGCAAACGCAGGCACCACTGTGTCTCACATCATTTCACATCTTTAAAACTCAAGCTCTGAGCAGGGTTTATTCAATCTCAGAGCAATTTGCTTTATTTCAAATTACAGCCACCTTCTACCATTTTGGAAATTGCTGCAAACTGAGGTTGACAGTTCAAAAAATGGCAAAAATGATGAATAATTCAACTGTCACTTTGTACTGTGCCATTGCTTTGCCTGGCAGATAGCTGATAAAGTCATCTTTATGATATTCAGTAGCACCCTTAACGTTGAATGTGGAGTGTGTCTCATTTAACATATAGTAAGGGTGCCGAGACGGAGCTGAGCGTGAAATGCTCTAATTATATTTCATGTATGAAAGGCTTATACGCCATGGGTGGTGAAATCCTTCACAACTACTTTCCTTAATGGATTTCCCCTCACTGTAAAGGCCATTACTGAAGCTTATTAAACTTTTTATAATGTTATAAAAGTTTGTGTGGCCTGCACACCTTGCAGGGTTTCAGATAATGGTGTATGGAAATGTGTGATGGCTGAAAGCTTTATATTAAAGAAACACATCTGTCTCCATCTATTCCTTCGCATTACTGTAATGAAAATTAGGGGTGAAAAAGGTGCTTCGTTTTTATGTCAGAATACAAAAAGGCAAAATGTAATGCATGTATTTCTTGTATTAAAATAAATAAATAAATAAATAAATAAATATATGATCGGACTCATTCTTGACCGGTTTGATGAGATTTACCCAAACATGCTTAGAAGCCTACGACCTTATGCTGTGCTCATGTACTTTTAACACTGCCACAATCACTATATCCATCCCAGCAGTTAGGGTCACCTCCAGGCCATGCAAACACTAAGTCTTATTTCATCCCATCACATTTATGTATGAAGACAAAACATCTGCACTCGCTTGTAAAGTATCAACATCTGTGTCCTACTTTAAAACCTCCAAAAACTGGAAAACGCGCTCAAGCAGCATGGCGAGCGCATCCACATCCAAAAGTGTTGTGCTCTTTCTCCTTGAGCGCCAAACTGGGTCAAGATAAGAACTCCATCGTCATGGAGAAGATAAGTGACTGCTGTGTTTTATCCCGGTTTTTGACGCACCACAAAGTTTCGTTGTTGTTTTTGGCACTTTCTTTCTGTTGTGGTGGGCTGTTGAACGTGTGTTTGAAGCGCTGCCTATCTGCGCTGTCCCTCTAATGTGGTGAACGGGGAGATATGGGTACAGACAGACAGCCAGACGTGATGTTCCGTCTCTCTCCAAACGTACTCGGTTACTAACGTAACCTCGGTTTCTCTCTAGGAGAGGGAACGAGTACTGCGTCGAAGAACGCTACGGGAAAGTATTTCTTTGTCGAGATTGAAGCCTAAAAATTCATCCTTAATTTTGTAAATATGTAAAACGCTTTTCTATAGCATACAACCCTAGGCGGAGCAATACAGCTCACCCATTGGCTGCTCTGCTGGAAAAGCACAGCCTATGCGAGGCCAGAGACGCTGACCAATGAGGACGCTTCGCGCCCATTCTGCGTCATCTCCCGCCGAAACAGGCGTGGCCTAGGCCTATAAAATACGAGCATAGCTGTCTAACACACCGATTTTCGTCACGAAAGCGACGCAGCGTGGGCACGCATGGCATGAGACGCAGTACTCGTTCCCTCTCCTAGAGAGAACCGAGGTTACGTTAGTAACCGAGTACGTTCTCTTACGTAGAGTTCTCTCGTACTGCGTCGAAGAACGCTACGGGAACCCCCTGTAAAACGCCGTGCGTGCTCTTGGACCGACACAGACACCTAAGGGCGCGCGCGCCCTGGCATACAAGTGCCTTCCCCAAGAAATATAAGGAGAGCGGCTAAAAATAGCATCATCCCTTTATAGTAGTGCCTCTAAGGGCATAATAACATATATATGAATATTATATAAATATATATATATGAGGGGTAATAGCATGCTCATGGGACACCATGTCAGTGAGTTATGCTTAAACATTGAAGTGACCTGGGCCGCAAACGCAGGGCAGGAACACTGAAAACATAGTCTTCTAGACCGAGAGCAGTTTGGCCTGCAACGCAGGAACCTCTAGGTTATAGAACCTTATAAATGTAGACGGGGAGGCCCAGCCTGCCGCCATACAAATATCTTGCAACGAGATTCCGCTATACCAAGCCCACGACGAGGCCATGCCTCTCGTAGAATGTGCTCTGATGCCCAGGGGGCATTCCAAACCTCTAGATGCGTAGGCTAGCGCAATGGCATCCACTACCCATCGAGATAGGCTCTGTTTCGTCGCAGCACGTCCTTTAGAGCGCCCACTGAACGAAACAAAGAGCTGCTCCCGTCTGTCGAAACACAGCGGAGCGGGACACGTAAGCTCTTAATGCCCTGACCGGGCAAAGGAAGCTATTTCCGTCCTCAGAGGTCGGCAGAGCCGACAGGGAGATGACCTGAGCCCTGAACGGTGTGTTGAGGGACTTAGGTACATACCCATGTCTCGGTTTCAACACGACTATAGAGTCGTTGGGCCCGAACTCCATACAAGAGGCTCTTACTGAGAGCGCTTGCAGATCCCCCATACGCTTCACTGAAGCGAGAGCCAAAAGAAACACGGTCTTGAGAGACAGGTGTTTCATGTCAACTGAGTGAATAGGCTCGAAAGGGGCCCCTTTCATAGCGTTTAACACTGTAGAAAGGTCCCAGCCGGGGACTGAAGGAGGCCTTGGAGGATTCAACCTTCTGGCTCCTCCAAGGAAACATACCACCAGGTCGTTTCTGCCCCAGTGCATGGCCAAGCGTCGGATTGACGAACGCTGATATGGCTGCCACATAGACTTTGAGCGTGGATGGGGTCCTACCCTTCTCCAACAGCTCTTGTAGGAAGGAGAGAACCTCCGTTTCCCCCACACTGAAGAGGTGATAGACCTTGGTCTGAGCACCAGTCAGAGAACACCGACCATTTGGACGCGTAGAGCCGTCTAGTAGACGGGGCCCTAGCCTGCTCGATCGTGTCTAACACTCCTCTTGGGAGTTTAGCGGGTACCCGTTTATGGCCCACACATGAAGGGACCATAGCTCTGGGCGAGGATGCAAAATCGAGCCTCTGGCCTGCGAGAGAAGGTCCCTCCTCACTGGGATCGGCCACGGAGCAAGTACTCTTGAGCTGCATCAAGACTGGGAACCAGGGTTGATTCGTCCAGTATGGTGCTACAAGAAGCACTGAGCATCGGCTTTCTCTGATTCGCTCGAGCACTTGGGGCAGGGGCGAGACAGGGGGGAAAAGCATAGAGCGGACGGCGGGGCCAGACTTTGGCCAGCGCGTTCGCGCTCTTTGAAAAGAATTCTGGGCAGTGAGCGTTTTCCTGGTTTGCAAACAGGTCTATCTCCGCTCTGTCAAACTTTTTCCACAGCAGACGCACTGTCTGTGTGTGTAGGGACCATTCTCCTGTCGGAACATTGTTCCGTGAGAGTCTGTCTGGTCCTACATTCAGGCGACCAGGCACATGGATCGCTCTCAGCGAGCGCAGGTTGTGCTGGGGCCCATACCAGTATGCGTTCCGTCAGCCTGTAAAGGTTTCGGGATTTCACGCCACCCTGGCGGTTTATATAGGCTACTACCGACGTGTTGTCCGAACGGACTAGGACGTGGTGTCCCTTTATCCGAGGACAAAAGCGCCTCAGCGCTAAGTCCACTGCCATCATTTCTAGGCAGTTTATGTGCGGTAGTTCGACTCGTTCTGCCCACTGGCCAAAGAACGGTCTGCCTTCGAGCAGTGCTCCCCCAGCCTGAGGTGGACGCGTCCGTGGACACCACCTTCAGGCTCGAGGAAGTCCCCAGGCTTACACCTGACCGGTACCAGTCTGACGCTCTCCATGGTGTCAGGGCTGAAACGCATTCCTGATTGACCTTGAGGCGATAATGACCGTGAACCCATGCTCGGCGCGGTACACGCGCTTTCAACCAGAACTGCAGTGGGCGCATGCGCAGCAGGCCCAACTGCAGAGCTGTCGATGCTGCGGCCATAAGGCCTAGCATTTTTTGAAATCTCTTGAGCGGCACTATATGGCCGCTGCGGAAGGATTTCGCCATCCGCAGGGAATTTTGCCTGCGTTGTGATGACAGTCGAGCCGTCATAGACAGCGAGTTCAGCTCCAGTCCCAAAAAGGAGATCCTTTGACTGGGAAACAGTGAACTTTTCTCCCAATTGACTCTCAGACCTAAGCACTCGAGGTGATCGAGAATTATGGTCTTGTGGCGGCTGAGTTCTGAAGGTGATTGCGCTAGAATCAGCCAATCGTCCAAATAATTCAGAATTCGAATGCCGCGGAGTCTCAGGGGTGCCAGCGCCGCGTCCATGCACACTGTAAATGTACGAGGTGCTAGAGACAGGCCGAATGGCAGGACTGTGTACTGATATGCCTGGCCCTCGAAGGCGAATCTCAAAAATCGCCTGTGACGTGACGCAATCTGTATGTGAAAATACGCGTCTTTCAGATCTATTGCCATAAACCAGTCTCCTCGGCGAACCTGCGCGAGGATAGCTCTGGTCGTGAGCATTCTGAACTTTCGCTTTGTCAGCGCTCTGTTCAGATGCCTGAGATCTAAAATGGGTCTGAGACCCCCGTCTTTTTCGGTACCAGAAAATATCTGCTGTACAGACCCCCTTCGCTCTGAGCTTGAGATAGAGGCTCTATGGCCCCTTTGCTCAATAGCTTCGCTATTTCGGCTCGAAGTAGATGTGCTACTTCTGTTTTCACCGTAGTTTCGACTTTCTCCGTGAAACGGGGAGGGCGTCGATGAAACTGTAGCGAATAGCCTCTTCTTATAGTCTCTAGCACCCATTCTGAGACCCCGGGAAGTCTTTCCCATGCATCTGCACGTGTGACTAGGGGTTTGAATGTAATCCGGGGCCCTGGTCGCGAAATGGCGGCGACACGAGAGCAACCGTGTGCTGTGACATGGACGCCGTGGCGTGTGAGGCGGGGGGGCATGTTTAACACAGTATGCATCCCGCGCGCGCTCGGCTCTCTGTGTCGAGAGAGAGAGCGCGCGGGACGAGTCCCGTAGGGCTCGTTATGCTTGTGAATAAACGTGGGCGCTTGGTGGCGGGCACATTTATAACACCGGGGACACTGTGTTCGTGTACTGACTGATCGTTCGTTAGTTTCGTTTTTACAGAAACCGCGGAACGTGCAGAGTGTAGTGGTTGTGGGCACTTGGTAGTGGGCACGCTTACTACATGTAAAGCACAATCGATCTGAGTCGATTTTATGTGTGCAAACCCTGTGTTGAACGGGGCTGCTGCTTGCACGGGTTGAAAAACCGGGCTCTGGTCGCGAAATGGCGGCGACACGAGAGCAGTCGTGTGCTGTAATATGGGCGCCATTGCAGCGTGATGCGGGGGCGCGCTTAATCGAGCGGGCAGCCCCGCGCTGCGCGCGCTCAGCTCTCTCAGCTGAGAGAGAGAGCACGCGGGTGCGAGCCCCGTACGGCTCGACATGTTTGAGAATAAATGTGGGTGCGTGAACGCGGGGTACATTTATAGCACTGGGAGTACTGTCTATTAGAACTGACTGACCGTGCATCGGTTTCGCATAGAAACCATGTGACATGTAGCTTGTAGTGATTGTGGGCACTTGAAAGCGGGCACGCTCACTACATATAATGCACAACCGACATTGAGTCGATTTTATGTGTGCAAGCCCTGTATTGTGTGGGGCTGTGCTTGTGTGTATGAATGGGCACTGGGTCGTGGGCATACAGTTACACACATTACATCATCGGCTGTGGCCGGGACACCGTGTAGCACAGAGAGTACTATCTATCAGAACCGACTGACCGTGCATTCGTTTCGTTTTTACAGAAACCACGGGACATGCAGTGTGTAGTGATTGTGGGCACTGAAGAGCGGGCACGTTCACTAACTTACATGTATTGCACAATCGACACGACACGAGTCGATTTTATATGTGCAAGCCCTGTATTGTGTAGGGCTGTGCTTGTGTGTACGAATGGGCACTAGGTCGTGGGCATTACGGATACACACATTACACCATCGGCCGTGGCCGGGACACCAGAAAATACAATTTTCAGATTTACCTGGGGCGTCGTGAAAACGGCGTTTGTGTGCAGGCAAACGAGCATTGATGCCGATTTGGTGACTGCAAAATACACTGGCACGGTCGCGTATGTTGGGACTGTGCGAGCGAGACATTTTAGTGAAATCCGGCCGCGGCGGGATTTTAACACTGTAGCTTTCCTCGAAGCAGAAAGTGCTCATCCTGGCTGAAGACGGGGCTTTCCGGGACTCCGCGATTTCTTCGTGAATTCAGGAAGAAAAGGGGCGCGGGTCGTGAGGACGGTAACGTACGTTCCTCTGCAGAAAAAACAGCCATCCAGCCGGTAAGCGCATCGATGCTGGTCTTTCTCCGTCGACGCTCACGAGCGGCGGGGGAGGGGAGATCCTCGGAGCTCGCCCATCCCTCGCTCTCCGAAGCGAGAAGCGAACAGCAGTCGTCATCCCCTCAGATGCGGCTAGCTGGTCGTCGTCCATGACAGACAAAGCGGCAGGCTGCGGCTTTTGTTCGTCGAAGAGCGACTCCAGCGAAGCGGAGGAGAGGAGCTAGCGGCGGCGAGTTCCTCGTGGCGGGGGGTTCCGGAACCCGCTGAGCGCAGCGCTTTTTACGGCACGGCGCTACAGGGGGTGGGTTAGCAGCTTCGGTGAAAGATGCCAGGCGAGTCCGCAGAGTCGCGCTGGGCATCATTTCGCAATGATGGCAGCCGCCATCACCGAGAGCGACAGCTGCATGATCCTCGCCCAAGCAGGAAACACAAGCACGTGGTCCCCGTCGATGAGCGCAGCTCGGCAGGAGCCGCAGGAAACACGAGACATCTTTAAAAAGACGCTCGCTGCTCTTTGTGAGAAAAAGTGTGTGACGCAGTAGGCGAACACACACACAAAACACACACAAAGTGATAAAAGGATATATCCACGCCGGAGAAGCGCAGCAGGGAACGGCGGCTGAAGGCGGCGATGACCAGCGGCTTCAGGTAAGGGCTCGTCCTGCTGAGGTGCTGTATCAGACGGCTGTGGCGGCTCGAATCCAATCCATCCAACGATGCGTGCAGCTTCGTGAATTAAGAAAAATCGGTGTGTTAGACAGCTATGCTCGTATTTATAGGCCTAGGCCACGCCTGTTTCGGCGGGAGATGACGCAGAATGGGCGCGAAGCGTCCTCATTGGTCAGCGTCTCTGGCCTCGCATAGGCTGTGCTTTTCCAGCAGAGCAGCCAATGGGTGAGCTGTATTGCTCCGCCTAGGGTTGTATGCTATAGAAAAGCGTTTTACATATTTACAAAATTAAGGATGAATTTTTAGGCTTCAATCTCGACAAAGAAATACTTTCCCGTAGCGTTCTTCGACGCAGTACGAGAGAACTCTACGTAAGAGAACCACAGGAACATAGTCTTCTGGCACACATCCATCACCCTCAGCGCTGTCTTGGCTCAGAGCAGGTTCATTATCAGCAAAGCGCTTTACTTGCAGAGCACTGCGGACACATTTAAACAGCAGTTTGATGCCTGCTCGTGTCAATAAGGCAACATATTTGAACTCCCTGCCAATAAAAAACTCTGCTTCTGTCAGGGGGAAATGGATGTAAATGCGGTTTGTCAACTTGGTTTCCCCAAATAATTATGTTGATCTGTAACATGGTTGCATTGTTATCCTAAAATGTAACCATCAAATTTAAACACTAGATGTCTTAACACCTATGACAACTATTTTTAATAAGATGCTAGAGCTATATTAGATCTTTTGAGTCAACAACATATAATGCAACACTGTTTTTTTTTCTCAATGTGGTACTACACTTGATAACTCCCTGACAATGATAACTTATGGATTGGTTGATGGTTGATTGGTTGATTGACCAATCCATCAACCATCAACCCATCAATCCATCCATCCATCCATCCATCCATCCATCCATCCATCAATCCATCAATCCATCAATCCATCCATCCATCCATCCATCCATCCATCAATCCATCAATCCATCAATCCATCCATCCATCCATCCATCCATCCATCCATCCATCCATCCATCCATCCATCCATCCATCCATCCATCCATCCATCCATCCATCCATCGTTCATTGACCAACCAACTGACCCCTCTCAGAATAGGGGTTTGAACAGCATGTATACTATATTTGGTAAATCCTTTTTATAAATAACTCTTTTGGTAAAGCTTTTGCAGTTTACCAACTAGGTTTTGATATTCTGAGCAGCAGCCAAAGGCTTCTTCTTTAAAAATTCAACATAGCAGACATTTCCCATCTAATCTTGTTGATCCGCAGTCTGAGCAAATTCAACCTTGCTTCTTTTCAAGCTGTCAGTCAAAGGGGAAGATCTTTATGAACGCAAGGCTGCTCAGACGTCCTGAGGGAGAGCAGGCACGTTGCATTTCTGCAAACTTGTACGGGGAGGAGGCGCAGTGTTTTGAAAGTGTCTAACCTTTTCACCTTACAAGTTCATCTTAGTTAGCTAACATGCTTTATACCGGTTTTTATGTTATTTCTCTTCAGTACTTTCTCTTTATGTTATGAGATGTGGATTAGTGGGAACTGCTGTGGTATGTGGCCTGTTTTTCCAGCTCATTGTGAGAGGGGTCATCGGGGGCCTGATGTGGACAGCTGGTATGCCCCGTCAACCAGTGTCAGGACCGGCACACGTGCACTGCATCAGTGATGTGTCAGTACACCTGAATGAGAACACAGGTTAACACAACACAGCTGACCTCGTTTTATTTGTAGGCTGTTTGTTTTGGCGTTAATGCATTCACTGGATTTGAAAGAATATCAAAGTTATGTTCAAGTCTAATGGTGGGTTCTGTAAATTAAAGTAAAGATTGCATGTGTTAGTATGTGTGTAAAAGTGTTATAATTCTATAAAATATCATAATTCAACATATGCGTTCATGTTGAATTATTATTTTATAGAATTATAACACTTTTAATAAGTTGTTACAAATTTTAAACATATAAAGCAATACAATAAACATGATTCAGTTTTTTTTATATATGTTTTATATTATTTTATTTTCATCCAATGAACTGAACCCTCTCAGAATCCCTCTCAAAGGCCCTCATTTATGTATCAAGCTCCTTGCTTTACATTCCTGCAATGAGAGCTTAAAGGTAGGGTTGGTAATGTTTTTCATAAAAAAATTTTGTTATTCTGGTTGAAAACTCTTTTCACATCCTGATAAAAATCAATGATAGAAGTGGTATACATATTAAAATATATCTTCAGTGGAAGTCTCAGGACCAAAATTTTTCGTCCAATCGTATTCTCTCCGAATGCAATAATAGGATGTCCTGCCTGCCTGTCAGCATATGTATTTTCATCCCTCCGCGCACCTGCTCGCACAGACAACACACGTCATCAGCAAGTTCCTTAAAGCTACAATATGTCTCTTTTTTTTCCGCCGCTAGGGGTCGCTAACCTCTTACAATAACAAAGGCGTAGGTTGATGACGCATAACCATTAAGCGGAATTATGGATCTTGTCGTCAAGCTGAAGGATCTAATAATGTTTATCGATGAGTGAATACATTGATGTTTTATCATGACTGTGGTATGAAGTAAGGCGAGATTCCAAATAAGAGACAGATATCAGCGCCACACGCGAGTCTCGCGGATATAAAGGAATGAGGACATTTTATTCTACCGTACTACCCGCAAGTGCTGAATTACTACTCACAAAGGTCAGTTTATTTGACGAATTAAACCTGTGAGGTTTCACTTGGTCTAACATTACTCTAAATTGCATTTGAGTGTGATGAAAGTTATAATGTTATTCTATGTGTTATTTTATTGGCTGTATGAGACTAGCAGTAAGCTAGATCAACATTAGAATGACATACAGATCATATTCTAACATTTCATTACGTTGAACTATATAACTATAAAAACTATATAAAATAAAGTATATACTTTACAAGAGCGGCGTCTCTGTCAAGTCGAAGTTAGTAGCGGACGTGGAGCTCCCGTCATCCCGAAAACACCACGCTGATATTGACCCTTGTTTTAGTTTTCCTTTTGTCCCAAAGTCTGCTTGCCATGGTCCATATAAGTTTGAACAAAACAACAACAGAGTGAGTGTGCCGCTAGACGTAACGCTGTTGTCCACGTCTGTCGCCATGGTTACAATGGCAGTACGAGCGAAAACCAGGGATACGGCCCATTATTTAAAATTTGAATTTCTCTGAAATTAAAAATCTTTAGGAACTTTTGGGATATTGTAAGTACTCAACTGCAGGAATTATATCACATTGTGCAAGTGATTTTTGGATTTTTATTATATATTTTTTACTAAAACATCAAGCTTATGCTGCGTTCACGCCACGTCATAACCGTAATTACGAGATGGCAACCCGCGACGTTCTACCCAGAGATGTTAACGTTCTCAGACTTGGATTTATGCGTTTCTGGTTCTGGCAAAACTATCAATGCCAAAATGAATCCGCATCAGTCAGGTGGTACAAGTCAGAGCTCTGTAAGTTGCTTACGTTCATTATTATTGTAATGTTATATGCTTTGAGACATGAAGTAGTTTATGACATTCTCTCGTGACGCTTTGCATTCTCTGCTCTGGCTGTGTGCGTTCATGTGTTTTGAAGAAAGCGTGGCTTTGACGTTCTGAAGGAAAGGTGGGATCTTATGCTTTCAAAACTAGCTTGCCATTGCTAGCCTCTCCGAAATTGCTTATCCTACCTTTAATCATGCTGTATTTTTGCAGGGTGAAATATACATGCTTTGGCATTACATCACTGTTAAAGTCCCATAATGAAACATTGCCCCCAGCTCTCGGAGTTCAGATCATATAGTCACCTGTCTTTGCCAAGAACAGCCGGTGCCAGACACCCTCTCCACCTTCTGCTAGGAATATTAATGCTGCACAGATGCCAAACTCTTAAATGACTTGTCTTTCTAGTCTTGTTCTGTTGGATTTTAGGCCTATTTTAATCGCTGTTTATGTTTCAGACATGCCTTCCAGCCTTCTAAGTCAAAAAAAGTATGAAAACAAACCTGGACTCGGCAGAAAAGAAAAATGTTTGGACATAAGACAAACATTTTGTTGCATTGTATTTTGCAATTTGCATTGCCTTAGATTGCAAAATATCAAACCGAGTGTTATTAAAAACAAATAGTTGGCCTTGGGACTAAAAGTAATTGCAAAAATGGCTCGGAAAAGGTTTCTTTTTCTCTTTTTTTTGAGGAAAGCTCTAGCATCTGCATTTGTGGTTTGATCTTTATTTTCTAATACAACACAATTCATGTATTTACCTGTGACTTATGTGTCCAAATAATGAAGAGATTGTGTTTGATAGTGCCCTTTTCCGTCTCCTGGGGACAGTCTTAGTATTGAGTTGTTCTCTATTGATGTGTTGCTTGTATTTTGGTGCTGGACTGTTGGCATTTATCTATATGCCTGTCATTTCTACTTATTGCTCTGAGGCCTCCATTGGCAGACTGGTGTGTGCATGATTGATAGTTGAGACATGCTTTATTTGTGAAAACATACTGTTCGTATAAGCATCGGTCATTACAACGTGCAGTTTTGGACAAAAACACTTATGCATCATTGTGTGCTGTAGGGTTTTTCTTGAATGAAACGCTCTCATAAATAGTAATACCTAAAGGATGTAAACGCATTCAATCTTCTCTTGCATTATTGATGAGGAGTTAGCAGTGATTGGTTAACTGACCCGCCACAGGAAGACTAACCAATTAAATTCTCACTCATCAAAAGATCAGTTAAAAACCCAGTGCATGCAGATTCAGCCCTAAATTGTCCAACATTAGACTTTAGTCAAAGCAGACTGGATAGAAATACAGTCAATAGTATATTGCTATTTGGCAATAGGATAGGTTAAAAAAAGATAGGTTGTAAAATATTAGACTTGACAGTACAAAACAGTACTGTCATTGACAAACTCCTTTCTATTGCATTTTTAATACGATTCATCGTTTTTTTTAATGTGTCCCTGTATTGCTGTGCAGAATATATGCATAAGAATATAATCTGAATAGTCTTTGAACAAACAATGAATAATTGTATTTTTAATAACTCACATTAGCAAATGTTCAAAAAAGTTGTAAGAAATATATTTATCATTAACTAATGTTTAAAAAAATGGGACTTTTATTTAAATTAAATGTATTTATTTTATATTATTTATTTTAATGATCCCTCTCAGAATAAGTTTTTGAACAGCATACATAGTGTTGCTTGCCTTATAAAATACCACTTATAATATTTCATGTTTTTCTTGTCACACACATGTCTTATTCTTAATTTGGTTTATAAAATAAAAAAATAAATAAAAAAAAAGGTTTCAGACCATGAACTAAATGCACTTTGTGAGAATATCTGTTGTGTGCCCACAGAAGCGTTGTCTAAAACTAGGCATGCACACTTTCTCTCTCTGCTGTCTGGTGCAGATAAACTTTATCTGATCCGATCCCTCTTCATTCCAATGAAATCTGCTCATCAGCGCTGCCATATTGCAGATAAGATGGACTAGTGTCCTCTTTAGTGCATGCTATTGTCATATCCAGTTCAGTCCCCTAGACTCTCTCATCCCGATTAAATCAGCTCTCTCTCTACTCTCGCTCCAACTTAAGTTTCCTCTCTTGACTCTTTGTAAAAATGCTACTGGTGGGACACGGGTCAGAGTTTTTTAGCATGTGAGTGCTGATTTTTAGCTCTATTTTAGCCCTCTGATGCATGGACAGATCTTTTTATTTATTTATCACATCTGATCATTATTGAGTTCATTATCATTGAGTATTTAAGTTTCTCATTTTCTTTCTGTCTTGGTCCGTTATTGTTGGTGTTTGCTATGCACTCTGTCTAGAGTTCGTTTTTGTTAATAAACATCATCTTTGGACTTTAAATGTGACGCGTGTACAGTAGCTTGCATGGGTCAAACCAGAAAAATTCCAGTTGCCAGTCTCCTTAAACACAACTAGGGAAGTTAGTCCATATCACTGCCACTGTGAGTCCCACTGACAGGGTTCGTTGTGTAGGAGGACATCATTACCTGTCCTCTTTCATTTCTCAAGGTCAAACAAAGTTCAGGATCCCATCAGAAAGGACAGAATTTGGTCTTGCGCTCCAGTGGCGGCACCAACGATTTCATGCTGTGTGCTTTTCATAAAAAACAGCTTTTACTCTCTTGCTGTTGGGTGACGCATGCCACTCTCATCCGGAGCCATCAATCATGGATGTGCTCTGGATTCTGGACATGCTGGGACATACTTAAGGTGAATATTTTAAGGTAAATATTTTAACGGGAACATGAGAAATCTTCTTGTTTTGTATGTGTATAACTACAAATATGCTGTTTGTATGTGACCTCATGAGGTTTTGGAGTACATTGGAGCACAGTGAAATATGAGTGCCTGTGCTTCCTGTAGCTCTGGGCACAAATTCCCTGTGTGAAGTACAACAGCATTTATTAGATATGAGCTGTTTTTTTTTTTTTCCAGAGGCATCCAATAATGTCACATCTACCACCGCAATGTCCCCAGACCTCAGACATTACTCGCGTACAGAGGAACTTTTCAGTATAATGCTTCAGTATGCCAGTTTTATCCAACACAATCACTTAATATACAGATTATTAATGTATAGAACATTTGTGTTCTAAAGGGGCAGATCTCAAGAAAAATGTCAGGAAAATGTATGGGTTGTGTTTCATACCCAAAACCAAAGAATTTGCATAAAGCAAAATAAAGCCTTTTTTTTAATGCAAAACTATTATAAAAATAAAGGAATTAATACAAATATATATTATATATATATATATATATAATAAAAATATAATTTGACCTGGACATCCCAATGCTGCTTCAAAGGCCAAGTCATATGAGTACGGTAGATAATAAAATGGTTTTAAATACATCAGACCTCTAAAAGCAAACACATCACTCTATATGGAGTTCATTTTCTTGTCTTGTATCTGTTCTTGTCATTCACACTTTATCAAATTGCATTTTGTTCCTAGAGTTGGCAAGTCGATTGTGAAGCCATTGGCAGCAAAGTCTTAAGGCCCCTGGTGTCCTCATATGACCTCACACCCTCACAGACGTGATGGACAATGACGAGACATTTGGTGTCCCGCATAAGATACAGTACCTCCAGCCCCGTCCTCCAATACTTCTCTCGCTAGAACTGACAGCCTTTGCACTGATAAGAGTAGGAAGTAGCATAGGCTAGTACAGTATGTCACAGAACATGCAGCCATGACAAGACCCGCCGTTGGGTTAACATGGTGTCATGAGAGCCGATTTCATGGTCGGATTGGACACGTAACATCTCACTTAAAGATATTCAAATGCACATACATTATAAATGTACGTGGAATAGCGAAAGCAATGATGAGGTCAGCTGTGATTAGAGGATTTGACTTCAGGGCGAGCTGAAAGTGCTGTCACAAATCACCAGCAGAGACCGCTCACGAGAGCTGGCCCATGTTTCTTGGAGC
This sequence comes from Phoxinus dragarum, assembly GCA_033366665.1. NCBI lineage: Eukaryota > Metazoa > Chordata > Actinopteri > Cypriniformes > Leuciscidae > Phoxinus > Phoxinus dragarum. The sequence goes on from JARPMJ010006448.1 coordinate 49,637, forward strand.
TTCTCAGGGATATTATATATTTAACAGACTCATTACTCTCCCTACACGCCCAGAGCTTCCTCAGACTTCGTCATGGGCAGAATGAAACATTAAATGTTGGTGATTTAAAAACGTCTGATTCATATTGCATGCGCTTCGTGCCAGTCCTGCGCTCTTCTCTCTGGCTGTAATCTAAGAAGCTTTAAGCGGAACCTAGAGCCCTGCGGACACTGATATGTCTGTGTGTGTGAGATAATTGTTGTGGATTGATTTTAATGCTCTCTCAGAACTTGATGATTATGGATCATGACTCTCTCATCGTGCATATAGCTCAAAATCTCCAGTGCTCTACACTGTGGTCTTGCCTCGTAGTGAATGTATATGGTGAATTTGTGGATGTGTTCTGCTTCCAATGGATTAACATATAGTGCAAATTACCGTCAAACTGATATGATCCTTCATTTTATCATTAAGATGAGGTCATGTGACCTCATGAAATCAAAATTGGAGTTTTGTGGCTTTTATTCGTTGCCTGTTAGCTCTGACTGGTTTACACATTTCACTTTTCATTATATATACAGTAGTCGCCAACAGTGGATGTCTGGAGAGGATACAGTATTTGTGTTTTATGACTACATATTCGTTTAAACGTTCAAAATAGAGTATGTTTAATATAAAGGAAGACTCTAAACTTGGTTAAAGTATTTTTCTGACGAATTATTTGGCAAAAAAGACAAACAGCCATACGTTTTATTTTACTATGGCCAAACAACAACAATAAACATAAACAAAGAAAAGCGCTCAGAAAAGCAGACATTGACTTTAACATAATCATTTATTCACATTTTGTTGGTTCTCTCTTGTTTTTTTTGTTGTTGTTTTTTTCTATGTATGACAGCCTGCCCAAAAATTAAGTCTTCACAATTGGCATGTTTCATTGTGTTATCAAAATAAAAAATTGACTCTAAGCACAACTACATACTATTACAAAATGACATTGTTGAAAAAAACAACAACAACAACACATTTTATTATTACATTCAGAAATTATGTAAAATGCTGGTGGTAAAAACAAAATATCTGCAAACATTATAAACACTATAAACATGTATTTTAGTTCCCCTCACTCAATGACAAATCCTTTACATTTAAGAGTAATTTTGTAATTGTAATTTGTGTTGGGGGTAGTAAATCATTACAATACCATGGGTTTTGTAATCGGATTAATTATTTTAAGTACCTAGTAACGCATTACTTTAAATTTTAATTACAAATATCTGAATTATTTTTTCAAATAAGTAACGCAAGTTATTTTGTTTTTCCATGTATTGACGGACAGCTCTGCAACATTGAGCATGTAAAAAACCAAAATCTATAAAACCAAAATAATTATGTGGGATTTATTATAAACAACATTCATTATAAACACCAAGCCCTAACAAATGTATTAAAGCAAAACTGTCACTTCCGGTATGTGGGAAATGCACTATACAAATAAACGGTGCACATGATTTTGCATGCTTGATGTTAATTGCAGTATACAAGTCGCTTTGAAATATAAGTCGTAGCATGTTTTAGATTATTAAAAAACTAAACTTGTGTGTCCACACTTAAAGTTTGGTTAATTTTGTCCGGAGACTCCGGACTTTAAAAAAGAAAATACTCCTGGTCTGCTTAGCGTTCACATTGGCATTATTAACACCAAACTTAAAGATTCCGAACCTAAAGTCATAAGGATATGTTCACAACCTGATTGTCGGCATTTATTACGTATATTTTGAGACCGAATTTACCGAACATACCGAACGGGATAAATGCACTCGTTGTATGTGCGTAGCCGACAAATGATGGTATTTTGACCAGCTGAGAACTCGTAAAGAGCTTAGAAATGTGTAAAGGAGTCAAAACTGCGGCAGGAATCCCTCCATCACACACACAAATGAAGATCTGCTGCGAGGAGACTCGGTTCTGATGCCTGAACTCTGATGGGCAACATCGCGACTATGATGAGAAAAAAAACAGCTGTCCTTTCTGTCCTTTTCAGGGTCCCATTTTTGGTTTGTTTACATGTCTGTGGTCCCTGTTGTGTTCATATTTCAGTCGAAACCGCTCCAGAGTTCGTTTGGAAGCAGACCGAGACCAATCTTTTCTCTGTTCGCTTGTTTGGAGCGCACCATGGATTCGGATAGCAGCGTTCACACTTATTCAAATGAATTACATTAACAGAGCAATCGCACCAGGGTTCGTTTTATCTTACCAAACCTGCCAAGTGTGAACACAACCTTATATTCCAGAATATACAGTATGCATATATCTATATGATGGTTTGAAATAGCTGAATTATTATTTTTCTAGTATATATAATAAATATACCGGTATATATACTTTTTAAATAAAAATATTATATCTATATATATATATATATATATATATATATATATATGTGTGTGTATATATATATATATATATATATATATATATATAATATATATATATACATATATATAATACTTTTTTCTAAAATTATAAATAGATGGATGGATGGATGGATGGATGGATGGATGGATGGATGGATGGATGGATGGATGGATGGATGGATGGATGGATGGATGGATGGATGGATAGATAGATAGATAGATACAATTAAACAATTGTAATTTTTTATATTAATTATGAAAAATATTTTACGTTTTTTATATTAACAATAGTTTTTAATAGCATTGAACTGTGAATTCCTTTTTAATGTATCTTATATGCAGGGGCTGCGCAGAAAACTGTCATTAAACTCAATCACAGTTCAGCTTGCTAAAACATATTGTCAAATTCAGCTCCATTGTGCAGAATATTTATTCATGAAGAACACGGTGCAGCTAAATATTTTATTGAGAGCTAATTACACACTTCGTGATGTTTTTAATGAGTCGCACAATAGAACATGATTTACCATGTGAAAAAACGTGAGTGTGCTTC